>VOQZ01000421.1:0-155727 GCA_008079305.1 Phytophthora palmivora | reverse complement strand
GGGAAATCCTCGCGCATTGGCTCTGCCTGTGTCAAGTGATGGCATCAAGTTTAGAACGGAGCGAACGTGGATGCTACAGACTCTGTAGTGGCTTTCTATAGAGACTAGAGACGGTAGAGACAATGAAGAGGCTGTAGGGACGCACCATGCTGCGTCTAGTGTCCACGAAGAAGAGGGGAAGCTCACGTACGAGAGGCAGAGACCTTCTGGCGATTCCAAGACTGAGGCGCCTCCACCACGGACCGCAATATCTGTGATATGTGATACTTGCGAATTGTAATATTGAGTAGTATCAGGTATTAGAGACAACAAAGGCAAGTTGAAGTGGTAATGTGTCATATTAAAGTAGATGGAGTCTAAACTTCAGCGGAACCTCGGTTTGCCGCGGCTTTTAGACTGCGTGGAGTGCCTGAAGTCTCATTGAAAGTGAAATCTTCAGCTGGTGGGTCAGTCGTGCCGACTGGAATGGCACCTGTAATGAAAAGCATGTCGAACATGATGCACAAGGAGGCTAGGAACATGGTCACGACGGCTGTGACTATGTCGGAACACTTGAACTCGCATACTTCCTCCATTAAAATCTCCAAGTCCTTGTCCATACCTGAGCACACGGATGTGCCGACGGGTGCAGCAGCGACAGCTACAGCACATGCGAATGTGAACATGAGCCACACGGAATCGAAGATCACGAGAGTTCGGGAACTCGGGAGACGAAGTTTGCGCACATCAAAGACCAGTACGCGAATGGTGAACGCGATGGTCACCAATGCTCCGATAGTTATGAGGAAGTAGATTTGCTTGCCGGACTGGAACAACTCTTGGCCGTAGTTGCAGCTCTTGATGTTACCGGAACCGGCCGTTCCAGCTGCAATCAATGCCAGGAGAATTGTCACCACACGAACTGCCATCGGGACGTGTTTGTACACCATATTGACTGTATTTTGTAGATGGTTCAAGCCTTGAAGTGGTTTCTACGAGGCGAATGTGGGAATGAAGGAGATTGCTAGGAGTCCAGTACCAGAGTTTACAACGTCATAACGCCTTCATCCCACCAAGAATACGCCACTGCTATGCGATCGTGCAGTCTGTGTACTTTCAAGCGCGATGTATATTTCCAGCATCATGTAGATGATTCAACAACGGCATCGCATCTCTCTCTATTTAAGTGAGAGATGCGTAGAACTAATGAAAGTTGGGATGCTCGTGTATTTCGAGATGTCGATGCTGCTTTGAGAGGGAGAGTGGTGTACCAGTCTTCAGTTCCAGCATAGCAACAATTCCAATGTCTGTTTTGCACCACGAGAGACCTGAAAGTGCAGAATCTCCAGCGCAAAATGAAGATGTGTCATCTTCGGATGAAAGTGATGAGGACGATGACGAGTACGAAGACAGCGATGATAACTCGGATGAGGAAGATGACGATGAACCGGTGCTTGGTCCTTTGCAGAGATTATCAAGTGCATTGAGAAATAAGCAGCAGAGTATGTTAGCAAAGCGGCGTCATCCAGTACTCGAGTGGAAGGCAGTAGCTCAATGGAACGCCGAAAATGCAGCGGGTTGGGCAGCAGCCGAGCACCATCATCAACGTCATAAAGAAATGATAGCGGAAAAGGCAGCACGTCGAGAACGAAAGATGAAGCGGAAGGCTCAGCGCAAGTTTACAAAGCAAAAGGAAGCCGAGTTTCGCACACTTTTGGAGGAGTACAGCCTAGCAATCGTCAAAAGCGAGAAGCGTACAGAACTACTGACGCAGTTCTCGATAGAAAATCGTTCCATCCAAAAGCAAAAATTTGCTGCTATCGAGGCTGCTAAACGCGCTGATCAATTGCGCGAGGCTGCAGAGAAGATAGTTCAGGCAGAAAAGCGTGATGAAGAGGAAAAGCAAACCACTCGGAACAACTTGCAGCATTGCATCGAAACCTCAAACGAGTTAGGGAGACGATGTGGAATACTCCCAGCTATTAACACCCCAGTTGCTCCACCGCAAGTGGAGCAGGACGAAACATCCACAACACTGGTACTTCGCGTCAACAAGGATCCACTCACAAATGATACCGATCCCCGACAATCACTTGCTTTGACATCGGTGGATCGGATGCCGACAACGAAGCGCCAATTCTTCACTTTGAACTTGAAACGATGCAAACATGTTGAAGAACTTCGAGGTGAGCAAATCGGGGATCGAGGAGCGAAGGAGTTAGCAAAATCGCTACTGACTGGTGCTTGCCCGAGAATACGAAGTATTCACTTGGGATGGAACCTCGTCAAGTACTCTGGAGTTGCTGCCCTGGCTGATTGTTTCACTCGTGGTGCATGCGCGCAGCTTCAAGAGCTTGATCTGCGATGCAACAACATCGATTGCAAGGCATTCGTCACTTTACTCACCGCTCTCGAAAAGGGAGGACTGCCACAGTTATTAGAAATTGGACTTCAAGGCAATTTATTGGGCGATGAAGGCGCTCGTGCACTCGCACACGCGTTCTTCCGGGGTACGCTTCGTGCATTGCGACGAATTGATGTGTGCCAGAACAGAATACGCAACGATGGCGTCCTGGCACTCTGGAACGTATTCACGGCACCCAATTTCAGACGCTTTTGTCCAAAGCTAGAACTGCTAGATATGCGTCGGAACGATGCGCATGGTGCACTCACCCGATCTTTCTGCCCATGTCCTCCTCACCTCCAGTTTTAGTTGTAACAAAGTACTCGAAAGTGAAAGAGGCAAACATGTTGATATGACATTTGTCAGTAAATGGTGCAGTGAGCGTTCACATGAATGACGCTGATGCATTCTTAATCTCCTGTGTTCTATAAATCGGCAACAGAAAGTAAGAATGCAGCACATATTTCAATATTCCAACTAAACGTACACACTGCGAATGAAGAGAGCTTGGTTGATAGCAGAAACGGACTCAGGCAGGCGCAGTGTCGGCTTTTCGATCCCAAGAGTTTGTAACGCTAGAGGTAGCGAAAAAGTTATTCGACTAGCTATGTCATCGAGATGTATGGCAGGCATGGTATCAAACCTTGATCGTACTGCTCCGTGGTGATGAAGCCCTGCTCTTTGATGTCAAATGCAGCAAACATCGCCTTGAGGTCTTGTTCTTCGAAGAATGGTATCTACAACATCATCACGTAGCTTCGTCAATGGCATGGAGCAAGTGGTAGTATAAAATGTCGCTTTCGTACATGACTCTGTTCCTGCTTTGCTTTTCGCATCTCACCAAGATGTTGTACGAGGAATTCACGAGGATTGGCAGGTCGGTGGTATAGCAAGAGGGTACCGAGACCCTCAAAGAGCTCTTTGATACCATGTGAAGCCATGTACAGCTCTGCACGCACCTTTGGATCCTTCGTATTCAGCTCGGTTGGCGTTGAATTCATGTTGCGTCTGGCAACCGACGCTTACAACTAACCGTCGCGACTCCACTTGTGCCCTGGAATACACAAACATCAACATACACAACATACACACCTTGTATAGAAATATTGTTCCTCAATTCTGCACAATCAATCCACCGCGCGTCGTTTAAAGACTACGCAACGAGGATTATTTACTCGTAAAAGGACTATGATCGGTATAGCACTGATCAAACATCTTGTCGACTTCATCCCGAGCTTCTACAGGAAACATGGACTACAAAGAAAATATCACCAGTGCTCCATCAGATTGAATGTTCAAACAAATTCACATTCCAAGAAAACCCGCTTACACTTGTAGATCGAACAGCATGTTCACGAACACAACGCGCATTGAGCCAGCGCGCGCTCTTCTGGAAGAACTCGACATCAGGCAAGACCGACTCCAAGAGCTTCGCCTTCTGGTAGCACTCGGACTCCCGCGCCGACCGGATCTCACTATCAACACAAAAACTCGAATTAGCCATAAAATAACTCAAATTTCTCTATTGTCATTGCCCACCTGCACGCCAAGATGTCCGCCTTGGTGATGTCCATCTTGCGTACCGTAAACTGCAACATTTAGTCATGAGTGACTAATCAACTTCAACATGTTCTCTCTAATTTAATACACCTACGTCGTAGGCGTGGATGAGCTCGTGCACCATGGTTTCCTCCACCTCTCGCGCTGAGTGTAGACGGTTGGCACAGAAGACAACAGTGGGTGGTGGTGCCGAGAAGAAAGCACGTGCATTACCCTCGGGTCCTATGTTATCACAACAAATAAGTTTAGAGAGTACATACACTACGTCTTCTCTAACTTGATACTATTATTGACATGGCACATACCATCGTCGCGACAGTCGAGACACACGAAGTCGATGGCGGGTACGGTACTCTTGCCTTCACTATGTCGTTGTGCGAGGTACTGGGGTATCAATTATAAAGTATGACATCGTTAGGCGATGGAGGTGTATCAACTATGAGAGAACGCATCGCTCGCCTGCCTTGTTGATGATGCCCACGATATGTTGTGGTCGCCGCTGCTGCAGCGCCGTCTGCACCGCGTCCTCGCACTCGTACCGTTCCATCCTTCGACTTCGTTACTAGATAGATTACGGTACTTTATGTAAAACACTTACAGTTATGTACACCACACAACACTCTAACTTCAAGACGTTGACGTGCACTTCTCTATTTACCATTCACCATGCGTTTTGATCGTCGTGGTACGTGCGTACAGTATTCTCTAAAGACCCTCTCCTCCCTTAACGCTATTTATATACAGTTGCAATTGTCACTGGGGCCGGTAATGGACTAGGTCGCGCTTATGCCGAGTACCTGAGCAAGTTCGGAGCCAATGTTCTGGTCAACGATCCCCAAGCTTCTGCTGCAGACGACGTTGTGAAGCGATTAGGAGACCAAACTGTGGCCAATTATGACAGTGTGGTGGAGGGACACAAAATTGTGGACGCAGCCCTGAAAAAGTGTACGACACATGAAACAAGAGATGAGAGACCGTACTAACGACGTACATTAGGGGGTCGAGTGGACATCCTCGTGAACAATGCAGGGATTATTCGGGACAGTTCATTCGCTAAAATGACGCAGCAACAATGGGATGAAGTGTATAAAGTGCACTTGGAAGGAACGATGAGGTGGGTGAATCAGGTTACGAAGAGGTGGAGTACTGACTTAAGTGCGTAGAATGACCAAGGCAGCGTGGGATGTCATGAGGGAACAGGAATTTGGGCGTATTGTAAATGTTGCATCGGCGTCCGGACTTTATGGAAATTTTGGACAAGCAAACTACTCGGCCATGAAACTGGGAATTGCGGGGTTGACGTTCACATTGTGCAAGGAAGGCGCTAAGCGCAATATACTGGCGAATGTTGTCGCACCACTGGCGAAATCGCAAATGACGGATGGACTGTTGGAGAAAAATCTCAATGATCAATTGACACCTGAGAGCGTTGCTCCTTTCGTGGCGTGAGTTTTGTGAATCTGGTGTTGCATTTGCATCGTGTGCCTAACGGGTTTTGTAGATATTTGTGTCATGAAAGCTGCGATCGAACGGGTCATGTGTACGAGGTGGGAGGTGGATGGGTGGCCCAGGCGCGGTGGCAGCGATCGCATGGCGTTGTTTTCCCGAAAGATGAATTCACACTCGAAAACATCGCGTCGCAAATGGACGAAATCGAGGTATTTCAATCTGTGTTCTTCTGTCTATCCACCTGTTGAGTAACTTCACTAACGTTTCTCCTACATTTATTTCGTGAATTCTGTAGAATTTTGATACCGAGCCGACGAAGTATCCGAAAAGTCTACAAGACACCATTGCCTACGTACAGAGTACTCTCAAGTGAAAAGAATCTAGCGTTGTGGATGTGATAGCCGCTCATGGACCTGGAATTTACAACACGCGTGTCTGCTGCCAGTATAATTTTTATCCTATGTTACGGCTCGTTGTACGTCGTAGAAGCGAGGTTGGAGAGAGAAAATTCAGCAGCTTCGTAAGAACCCGAAGTATAAGCGCAATGTTTACGAACTTTTGTCGGGTAATCTGGCTAATGGTGCTAGAAATTGTGTGTGTGCAGATTAGGCTTTAGCTGGGCATGACACCAAATAGTGCAATGTACAATGTACGTGCAGTTCATCATTCTTTGATTTACTCACTGTTCGCAGGAACTAATAAAACAGTCGAAGCAAATTTCTACTGCGCTAACAAAACGCGATGCTGATAGCAGCTCTGAAAGCATCAGTGCTGACAAGTGCGGTGCTTCTAACGGAGTTGTTGCTTCTTGATTTGACGAGTGCAGCTTCTGTGGTTGTCGGTAAGGCCCCGGGGTTTGCTGCTGGAACGACAGGAGGCGGAGACGTCGAACCAGTCTACCCGACCACCATCAAGGAGCTTGGAACTTTCCTTAGCGACGATAAACCACGTGTCGTTGTCCTGAAGCAGGAATTCGACTTCATCGACAGTGAGGGCTCAACAACGGAGAAGGGATGTCGCCCGAAAAACAATCTTGACTGCCTCGCCAAGAAGAACGGCTTTAAAGGACAAGACTTTATCGAGCCGGACGCGAGTAAGTGCGATGGTGAAGTCGTCGATGTGACATACGACAACGCTGGCAGACGCGGATTGGAGGTGGGCAGCAATAAAACGATTGTTGGTGAAGGCACGAGCGGTGTGCTCAACGGGAAGGGTATTGACATCAAGGGCAGCAATGTGATCGTGCAGAATATCCATATCACGAACCTGAATCCGCATGTGGTATGGGGAGGTGATGGCCTATCGATCAGCGGTGACGACAATGCAGTGCCAACGGGTATCTGGATCGACCACGTTAAGATTTCCAATGTCGGACGTCAAATGTTCGTGACCCACTTCTCCGGTTCTAAGGACGTCACCATCAGTAACACAGACTTCGATGGCAACACCAAGTTTTCGTCTTCGTGCGACGGACACCACTACTGGGGTCTCATGATTCTTGGTACCAAGACACAATTGAGTCTACTGGGTAACTCAATCCACCACACTTCAGGACGCTCGCCCAAGATCGGAGGCAAGACGGAAGAGACCGTCGTTCATGCTGCCAATAACTACTTCTACGAGAACACAGGGCATGCGTTCTCCGTGACAACCAAGGGATATGTGCTGGTCGAGGGTAACTACTTTGCTTCCGTCAAGACGCCTAATGAGGGAGACCCTGACGGAAATGTCTTGGTACCTAAGCAGTTGGAGATTGCAAGGCGAGCATTGGGCGTGACTGTGAACTCAACGTCCTCATGGACAGTGGGGACCTCACTGGCAATTCAGAGGACGCGGTGACCTCGGTGATCGGCACATACAAGACGCAGATTGGTGGGTACCCTGTAACTGGTGCATTAAAGTTGTCGGAGGCGAGTGGTAACTTTGGTGTGGGGGAGTTGGGCAACGATGTCGCTCAGACTGACGACACCGATGGTGTTGCAACGACGAACGTGAGTGGATCAACTGGTGGAGAGAAGCCTTTAGCTCCTAGCGCCACAGAAGTGGCGAAGGAGACGAGTGCCTTACAACCAAATTCTGCTTCCGCCGCACCAACAACTCAAGGATCTATGAATGGACATACGCCATCGACATCAGCTCTTATCACTACAACTAAGTCTCCTAGGCGACAAGTGTGTCAGAAGATTGCTCAGTGACATGCTTCGATGGAAGCCGACGACTCATACTTTCTAATCACTTTTATATGTACTCACAGTTTACCACTGAGTGGCTTGCTACTTATTTGTGAAGAATTTTAACAAAAGCATCACATGACTATCTTCGGGGGCGAGTATAGGGCGAAAACGTGTCGTCTTAGCTTCTTCTAGAGCCATCCAACACTTCCCAACTCAGAGAAGAAGTGAAGTAATGCTCAAGCGAGCGCAGGCAGCATGGCTGGAGGACCACAAAAGTCAATTTGATATTTTTACGTGTTCTGAAAGCTAGAATACAGGGTTATTTAGTGGACTCATAGGTGTTCACAAGATGCTGGATTCAGCATTTAGGAAAAAGTACCGATAAAATAATCGTATTACTAAGTATGAACAGGAACAATTTCTCAAAATGTTTCGGCTATAGATGCAAACCAGCCAACCAGCAGGTTCTCGTCAATCGCTATGACATTCTTGTCCTCTGTGTTGCCGTGTAGCTTTGCGGATATCCGACACTTTCTCAGACGTTTCCGATAGACAAGGGGCATTCTCAAACGCAAACTTACAGACCATACCCACGAATAGTACGGGAACCGTTCACGATCACTGGATACTTTCTCAGCAAATGCAGCAGACACGCCCAGGGCGGTCAACAGAGACATCTGATGTTCACTCTTGGTCATCCTCGACAAAGACAGAAAAAATGATAGCTACATCACACTTTCCGATAAAGCAGTGCTTCGAGCAGTACACAACTACCACCAGTTTTACAACATGAGTGGCAACGTCTTCCAACTCCTCAAGCAGAGGATGTGACGGGGTCACACGAGCACATTGCTTAGAAGGAGGGAGTATACAGACTCGTTCTGCACCTTGGTCTCCTTCCTCGCCTGTTTCTACGGACGCTTGGCCTCCTTATTCTGCTTGAGACGTTTGACGGGGGTAAAATTTTATTTCGTCGACTAAAACCCTCTCGAAATCGATCGGAAAAATTCATCGCCAAACCGTTTTTTAATACGGGGCACTTTACAAAAATCAAGTCTTTATTTACGGGGGCCGATGAATTCACCGGGGGTTTCGTCCACTCACTGACACCAAGTCGACTAGCCGAGCGCCGCCACAACGCGGCGGTAATTAATGGTTGGTTGGTGCTGGCTACACTATGGTATGTACTATCCATCCTTTGTTTTATATTTAGCTACCATCGCTCCGTTCGCTGCGCGAGCTCCACTACACAATATCCTGATCTTAATTTAGTCAATGATTGGGTAGATTTCGTTCCGCTCGCGGCTACACGCTCGCTGCACTATCGTACGCCCCGCAGAAGTAGTCACCTTCGTTTCGCTCGCTCCACTACTTGTGAGGTTCATTATCATGTTTATTCTCAATATCGTGTTGAACTACGGTTAGTATCAATTTGACTATTTCACCCAACGTGTCTGTATCCATATCGTGTATTGTTGACCTCTGTCGAGGGTTGTACTTAGAACTCGCTACACTACTATATATACTACCCATCCGTTGTTTTATTCTTAAATCCAATCGTTCCGCTCGCTGCGCGAGCTCCACTACAAGTTGGTTTATCTTTTTTACCTAAGCGTTATACAATCTGCCAACCACGTAAAATTTCAAGCCCAAAACCACCAAAGTTGGCACCAGATATAAATGATAGCGTGGAATTCGTTCCGCTCGCGGCTACGCGCTCGCTGCACTATCTTGTAAATAGCAATCCTAGTTTCGCTCGCTTTGCGAGGATTCAGTATCGTGACGGCAAACGGTTATTACCACTTTATCTATTCCTGCCAATTGTTAGTCTCCACATTGTGTACTGCTGACCTCTGTCGAGGGTTGTTCTTAGAATCCATGTGCAGTGTTGTTTCTGTGACGACGTCTCACTCGTTCTTAGATTGGTCTCCTTAGCATCTATCGCCCTCGCTCCCCTCGCTTCACTATATTTAGTGTTACGTCACACACAGAAGTTTGTTCTTTATATTCAGTCCCGGAACAAAACATGGTATATACTATCGTGTTACGTTTGGTAACAGGTGCACCGTATGTGATTCTGGTTTAGAGTTGCCAGTATCGCGTGTTGCTTTCCTCGTTGACGCGTGTGGTTCTCTCTATCGTGTATCGTGTTAAATCCTGTATCGCGTTGATAACATCATTATCTGTCTCCACCGTGCGATTGTGCCAGCTTCATGTAGTGCTAATCTTTGTATTATGTTGCTATAGTATCGCGTAGTCCTAGTTCCAGTGTCATGGCGGTATAATATCAATATTGTGCTCGTCTCTACTTTCTCGATCTCATTTTCGTGTTGTTTGCTACTTGTAGGTGAAGGTTGGTCCACGTATATCTTACGCGACTCAGTATTGAGTCCCAGTATGGTGTGATGTGTACGATGCTCGACCACGTATCGTGTTGGGCTCTTCATTGTATATCATGTTATCTTGTTGATTCCATCAGCTATCGCATTTGCCTCTTCTCTCAGCACATGTATCACTCAGACTATATACCTAACCTTTAATAAAACTTCTTCCTCGTCGTTCCCTGTCCCAGTGTTAAGAAGCATCGTGATGTTACTGACATCACTGTTTCTCTGGTAGCCCAAAGTACCACCTAGCCATCGTGTCTGTGTCGTTTTGGTCAACCCGTATCACGTTAATCTTTGTCTATCATGTACAGTAGTATTGGCCTGCCCACCTCTACTTCCTAACTTCAACTATTATTGTATTGTGTAACAGTTGTAAACTAATTATGTCATTTTGATCAAATAGTCGTATAAAAAGCAGTAAAAAGGGTATTATCCGTTTTAGAAATGTCAATCAATTTTTTTTGACCAATCATAGGCTTCTGCATCAAACATCTCTGAACTACCGGGTTTCCTCACACTAAAATTGGCCTTACACTGTATATAGTGTTCGTAAACGTGTTTGTGTGTTGGCTGCCCTGGTCTGCCTACTGTGTTACATTCTCGCAGCGCAAGTGATCGCGTTCGTACGTCGCGTGCTATCTATTTAGAAACATCGACAATTATCTTAGAAAGGATTCACTAAAGTGCGATATGTTGACCACATCATTCAAATATTGGCCAATCGGGGCCGCCTTCGCTTCACTCGGCAGCAAAAGAGCCAATCAGGGCCGCGCATATTCAAGGCCAATGACCAAATCGTACTTATGACAGGTGCTCGCTAAAAAGCTGACGGACGGACACGGGACTCGAGTCAAAATTTTCAATTTTGGCGGACCCCCGTCCAAACCGATATCGCGTGTATTGAAATGACCGCTCCATTGACTGTAGCTGTAGTAGCGACTGTAAACGGACTCAACTCACGAAGATACGTCACTACGGTACTACCGTTACCGGTACAAATACAGGTGACTCCGAGCCATTCCCTTTTTGTTTGAAAACACAGTGTCTACGGTAATTAGTCTGTGTTCATAAATAGTCTAAACTCGCGAAGGTTAGACTATTTACTGTTTGTACAAATTAGTGGAATTCATAAATAGTCTGACCACTTCAACTGCAAAATTAGTCTCACTTTGGGCCATGCGGTTAAGGGTGCAAGTCGCTAATCAACACGACTGGGTTCGAGTCACCCATTACTCTGTTTTTTATAGCAAACGGTTTTTGTTGTTAGTGGTTCTCGAAGTGCCGACCAAGTACAAACACTTATAGGACCACAATATTTTTACCAGCCGACGTGTCTGATGTTACCTCCGCTTCGGTGGTAGGGGTGAAGGACTCGGCTGGAAAGCTCTGCGCTTGCCCCCGTCGTTTTTTCACGTTGTCACTTTATCTTTTACCAACTATCCGCTCAAGCGACAATACCAACGACCAAGGTTACTGCGCCGTGTGGAGGATGCGGCGAACCCGTCGGACCGGTCCATCGCTGCCCTGTGTGCTCTCGTCAAATGCATGTGTTCTGTTGTCGCGCTATCGGAGAAGAATGTTTTGGACAAGCTATTCAATGTTTTCAGTGTGATCAAACGAACTCTATTGGAAAAGCAGCCTTGTCACTACCTGGCAAAAACCCTGTTAGCGCTAGGTTTTGTGTTAGAAGTGACAACGAGGATGAGGAGGCTCCCTGCAGCTCTTATGCCACCCCATCGTCCAAGCGGTGCGCCCAATTCGTGAGCAGCATTGCAAATCGTCGAAAGGTTATTCGATGTCTCCTCGCCTACGAGAAAACCGATGGTATGGATGGAATGTTTGCAAAAGCTGTCGACCGTTTTCCATGTATTTTCAATTCAGCTACGCGGTCTGCTAACTTGCAGAAGATTATTGATTGGTGGCGGAAACGGGAACGGATCATAGAAACCAAAAGAGGGCAGATTGTTATCTCGGCGCGTCGTGGGGTGGCAGGCGTCGGTCCAGCACCAAGGTGGTCGGGAGACGAGGACACCCGAGAAGCCCGTGGGTGGAGTGGTTGTACCCACGTTTGCTTGAAGAATTCGATCACCTCCGAAAGCTGGGTGTGAAATTCGAGCCACCCCTTTTGCTGCAGTTACCAAAGCAGATTTTGTAGCACAGAAGGTTCCAGTACACGAAGTGTCGATGACAAGGGAGCACTTATCATAAAAAATCACCTCTAGGTGGGCTCAAACCTTTATGGAGGCTCACCAAATTGTACTCAGGACGCAATCCGGTAAAAACATTTAAGCGAGGTCAATGTCTTGCATATTGAAAAGTCTGTAGCTTTCCATCTTGGAGAGTTACGACGTGGGTTGGAAGATGGATCGCTGGATGAAGATGTAGTTGAGAATATTGACGAATCGCATTTTGTGGTGGATTTCGATAATGGTAAAACATTGGGATTCTCAGGTGAGAAGCAGATTAAGTACGCCGATGTGGTGAGTGGCGGCGAAGGTATGACGATGGTTGTACGTCTGTCCGGCGGAGCAAGCGCGCAAATTTCCCCCCCCCGATGATGATCTTTATGAATGCTGAGGGGAAGCATCCAATTCGCGGTGTAAAAGATAATGTACCTGGAGTGTGTTATGGTACCAGTAAGAAAGGTTGGATGACACAAAGACTTTTTCGAGAATATCTCAAAGAAAAATGACAATAAGGGTAGAACCTCGTGGACGCAAGAAGACTGTATTTCTGGACAACTGCTCCGGGCATCTAGAGGCCGATGAATATCATGAAGAGTTTGACGCTATTAATTCCGATTTAAAGTTCTTCCCGCCGAACGCAACAGATCTGTGTCAGCCAGCGGATTCGTTCGTCAACGCAAAAATCAAAGATGCGTGGAAGATGAAATGGAACTAGAAAAAGATGGCTCTGATTTAGAGTGAGTGCTGGCAAAATACTGTCCGAAAGGACGGTTCGTGGTCTGACAAACTTCAAAACCCCGGGAAAACGTTTTTTCTTGAGCTGGCAGCTGAGGCGGTGCGAGCGGTGAATCACCAGAAAGATAAAAACGGGATGTCGTACGCTCGCAAGGCCATGATTCGCTGTGGACTATCGCTTGGGCTTAACGGGACGTGGTCCGAAGCAATTGTACCCACGCGTGCAAGAGATCATCAAAAAACACTGGGTGCATTTTGACGGTGAGCCTGTAGAGTAGACATGGCCAGGAAAAATTGTACGTTGCGTTTTTATTTCTTTACAATGTTGAAATTGATACAATACCAATTGGCGCAGTCGTTTGTACTGCACTATTCTATGCGATGTGGTGAGGCTTCGATTCTGCTCACGAAATGTTTTTTGTCATACTTCAAAATTAGTCTTTGTCAATAAATAGTCTAAGTTAGACTATTTAGTGTAAACAAACTTCAAAACCGTTCACACTAAATAGTCTAAGGGAGACTAATTACCATAGATACTTTACCGGTACTCGTATCGGTGACTCCGAGGCAACGGCTGTTTCAAAACGCAGTACCGTGGTGCGCGATTGCGCAAAAACTACCAGTAATACCGGTAATTTCTTCGGTTACCGCGCGATCGCGCAAAACCACGCTTTTTACGTTAAACCGGTTTATCGCGCAGCACTGTACTGCATTTTCAAACAGGAAATGGCTCGGAGTCACCAGTATTGGCGAAAAGGGTACAGTACCGTAGTGCGCCCTCTGAAATGGGTTAATTTTGCTACTTTTGGGTAGCTGCCGAGTCAAAGGCACCCACTTTTTGGGTTCTTCGGACCAATTTTTGATACCGGTACATAGTGAACCAACTCAGAAAAAACTGATAGTACCGGTTTTGCGTGATCGCGCACTACGGTACTGCGCATCGTTACTTTATTGAAAACCAAGTGTTCTGTTGAAAGACCGCGTACGACTGAGGTGAAGGCCTGGAAAATATGCACGATAATAGACTTAGCTCTCTCGCAACGGCACATATATATGATAGTACCGGTTTTGCGTGATCGCGCACTACGGTACTGCGCATCATTGCTTTATTGAAAACCAAGTGTTCTGTTGAAAGACCGCGTACGACTGAGGTGAAGGCCTGGAAAATATGCACGATAATAGACTTAGCTCTCTCGCAACGGCACATATATATGATAGTACCGGTTTTGCGTGATCGCGCACTACGGTACTGCGCATCATTGCTTTATTGAAAACCAAGTGTTCTGTTGAAAGACCGCGTACGACTGAGGTGAAGGCCTGGAAAATATGCACGATAATAGACTTAGCTCTCTCGCAACGGCATATTGCCATCATGGGGATCGTAGTCGTACTGTAGAAGGAACTTCCAGCCATGGTCGGCTACGAAGTTCACCGCTTCTAGAATGTACTCCACCACGCCATCGCCGACGAAGTACGGGGAAGCTTATTCGGGAAACTCCTGGCTACAGGATCTCGTCCTTGGCGACGACAACGTAGCCCTGACCAGTGATGTATTCGCGGCTGAGACCAAGCAGACGAGCACCAAATGGACCAGCACATTGGCATACACCGCGAGCTTGGACATCGCGAAGGTGTCGTCTTGACTGGATTTTGTATAGGCCGAGAAATGGCGTCCGATCCGACAGAATTACGTTTAAGTGCGATTCAACTGACTTGGGTTTTGTAAACAAGTGCCAAAATCGGAGGCTAAATCTGGTAGTACCGTGCTGACAAATAGGGGCGTATTAGCGATCAAATCGGACGAAATCGGACGCAATTACGTTTAAGTGCGATTGTTTGACTTGGCGTTTGTATACATTTGACAAAAACGGGGGCTTAATTGCGCTCGATCGGACGCCATTAATCGCTGTATACAAAAACTCAGTCAAATGGCCTGCCTCTTGACATGACCCTCTCCGATTCGAACCCACACGCGGCTATTTCCGAAATATCTGCTTGGAGAGGTCGATCTGCCGCTCGATCGGACGCCATTAATCGCTGTATACAAAAACCGTCACCTGGTGATCATGAAGGTGAAGGTATCTGCGAACAGTGCCTTTACACAGAACTCCACCAATGGTTTTAGTTCGAGATTGACTGTCCAAAGTGTTAAGTAAATACGTTGTAGGACATACCCCAGCCTAATAAGACGGTACCTGGATTGGTTACTAGCTACATTACAACAGCTCGATAAATAACTAGCATCTCACGTTGTACATCAATACCTAATAAACGTTCAAGCAACTTTTGGGCAACTTTGTATCAACCTTTGTCAAACTCTCCTCAGTGGTACAGCTGCCTTTAATTCTGGTACAATGATCGTATCCGCCAAAAATGACTTGGTGTCAATGAGTGGACGAAACCACCGATGAATTTATCGGCCCCGTAAATAAAGACTTGATCTTTGTAAACTGCCCCGTATTGAAAAACAGTTTGACGACGATTTTTCTTTCGTCCACCAGGGTAAAACGAGTATTAAAGTGGCAGAATGCGACATTTTAGGAGCTTATTAACGAGTAAAGATTAGATGATCTACAGATTAGGGGCTTATTTCCGACTATAGAATAGTTAGACCAAATATTAGGAGCTTATTAACGACTGCGATCTTGCGGTTCGAATGAGGAGATTATCAGCGACTAAAATTAGACTTAAGATTAAATATTAGGCGTTTATTAGCGACTGCGATTTTACTGTCCGAAATAGAAGCTTATTAACCACTAGGATTAGACTCAAGATTAACTCTAGGTTAGGTTCTACATTAGGATCTAGATTATGGATTAATAGTGACTAGCTCGCTTAGAGGAAGCGTGCTATTAAGAGTATACATACTCTAAGTGAACGGCAGTTCACTAGTCCCTGGTCTTAGGTACTTAATAGTCGGTTTAGCGTAAGTTTTTAGACTGATTTATTTGTAGTTAATTAGGTTCATTTGGCCTGTAATACAAATTACTAATTAACTATAATTTAACCTTAATATGCATATAAAAGTAGGTCAAATGCTTTTGGTTTACTCTTAGCCACCAGACCTACGTGGCAGTGGAGTGGTCCACGAGTGAGTATCTAAAACGAATACTCACAGAAGTATATCTACTTCTAGAGGCGGTACCCTATCTGGGGTACCTCTCGTGTAACCCCGTTACAAAGATTTGCTTAACAATACACCAGGCAGAATACGTTAAGGGAGTGCCCGCTCCCCCATTCTTCGTGTTCTAGTGCGAAACCCACCACAGTATTCACGTGATTCACGCCACACGCGAGCTGGGACTCCCCTGTCCACGAATGCCAGGCCCTACCTTAACATTTGTAAGCAATCCGAATCAATGCACCACCACCGTACCACAGAGCTACCGCCGCGGAGCGTCATCACATCAGCATCAAAATGTGTCCCAGCATACAAGCAAAGTACGTGGTGGTTTAGGAGTAGCCGATAGAATACCTCCAGGCGTTCGTATCCCTCTGACCTATACACAACACTTAGCGCACCTCCGGACTGAGGTTAATGCAACTGATAATGTTCGTTACAACCGGGAAGTTTTCAGTGAAAGAACCGATCAATTTCAAGGGATAAATGACCACAGTTATCACTACGAGCGATTCCCCCAACCTTACATTGACTACAGTCATCAAGATGGTTCGTTCACCGAAGGAAATGCCGCCATTGTTTGGGATGAAGATCCGCTTCCGTTTGAAAGGTCAAACAACATTTCTTTCACGACTTTGCTTCGCCTAAGCTATAGTTGATCATGCGAGCAAACAAAACGACATAGGGTGTAGATATTCATTAAATGCAGGGTGCTTGACATTGGACTTTACTCATAATGATATTGACAGGACTTTGTACTATTCAGTTTGATCTTCACCGCTATGCAGTTGCTGAAGGTCTACTTACTATACAATGTACGATGACAGTAACAGCACTAGATATGGGTTCGTAAAGATAATATATACTCTATGCTGTTCGATTGTTGCTGATCGAATCTTTCTAACGACAATTAATGTAATGAACACATCTTGTCAAGCAGCACTTCTTCTACCAAACCGCTCCAAAAAATTGGGCGACAGTACTACCACACAAGGCATTGCATGAATTATAATTTATACTTCGAAGAACTCATTAAGCTCGTTATACGTTTATTCTCACTACACACAAAATGCATTATTCATTCAATATTCAAGCCAGCTTGAACTGAGCAGTGTTAAGCAACTTGCAACGATAGCTGCACCAAAACACAAGTCATATCTAAATGACTACCGTAAATGCGATCCAGACAGGAGCAGTAGAAGGATTAACACGCAATATAGTGCCAACACTTACGCCTCTGGTGGTGGGGACTAAATATCTGGTGTTGAGATACCATTTTGATGGTGGAAGCGCATGAAATTGCTGGTGATTTGAACCCTCTACCCTTTTGGTGATGACACATATACCAAATCTCTAGTGCTATGTGGTGAAGTCGATTTGAAAGATTTGGCATTGGAGTATCCAGGAAAGACCCGATTTGGACGTGATCGGACCTGACGTGATGTGATTGGAGTAGATGACGAGCTGATGTGGGTGGATCCGGTGGTGGATCCAGTTGATGGATAAGATTGATGGAGATTAGTGACACCTTGAGCGGGACGTGATAGATGTATTGACATACGATCTATACATGTATCCAGATCATAGAGCTGGGAAGATCTCGTATGGATATGGATGATGTGGGACTGGCGTGATTGTAGTATGGGTGCAACAGTATGTCTATATACACTGTGGAAACTGGTGATCTAAGCCTAGATGTCCAGATCTAGGGTGTAATCCATATCCGTGAAGACCAGATCGGTTCGTATATGCAGGTCCATGCAGGGAACTTGGATCAAGGCTCATGAACCTAGATCCATAGGCGGATCCGAGGGATCCGGGATCTAGGAATATTATGGCAAAGATGAACGATGATTGGGGGATTAACGGCATGGAATAAGCTCGGATATGTTATAATTATGATTATCACGAAGTATGGTCACCGGATCATGCATGGAAACCCTAGATCAACAAGATCAAGGAGATCTAGCCGATCTGAGATTGGATCAGCGTGATCTAGCTTTATTAAGGCATGATCTGACTCGGGAGACGTGTGATCTGGACATTACGGTGGATGATTACGATATTGGAGATAAGAGAAGGCCAGATCACAACATTGCGACTAGTGATCTAATGTTTATGGTTCAGATCCAAGGTGATCTGCAAAGATGTCGACTGCCAGGATGGTGAGGACAAGAAAGGACAAGGATCAGGATAGCGTAATCAGTCGATGTGTCGTTAAGGATAGGATACAGGATGGGATAGGTCTTAACATTAAATCAGAACCGAATTTGCATCGTACGACACAAGTGCTTCGCTACGCGCCTGGAAACGGGAACTACATTGGCCCTACGGTATTAATAGCGATTTAGGTGTATAGATCTAGGGTGGTTGATAATATCTAGATAATATATTGGCTAGATCCAACCTCCTAGTATCTTACCCTAAGTGCAGATCCAAGATCCCGGTATTAATTGCTTAGCCGGTAGATCTTCGGTTTCTCAACGATCAAGATCGCGCTATAGGAAGCGCCAAGCAATCAAAGGACCCCGCATAAAGGGAAATCAATACAAAGGAATTACTACAAGGCCGGATCCAGATCTAGGCCGCCGGATCCAAGCTCGATCTAATCGCTTGGACTCCGGATCTACTACTGGCGAGTGGTGTGAAGACTTCCACGCCACTCTACGACCCCAACGTCACGCCAAGACGTTCAACCAACACCGATCGAGCAACTTAGCAGTCACCAAGAGAGGAAGATCCAGCCCAACCGACGGGTACACAAGGTGAGCAAGTTCAGCAGATCACGGATCATCGGAGGACCCCCTTCGTTAGTCGGTGTCCGGGCATTGGTGGGAAGTTGGATCTAGCGATCTCGCAGATTTTGCTGATCCCGCTACACCACAATGGTGCGCGTGCCCGGATCTGTTGGTGACTCGGGATTTCACCGTGAGTCTCAAGAAGATGTTCAAGTGAAGGTTGAACAAGGGGAACAAGCGTCATCGGACCTCGGATCGACGATGATGCCGCTGAATGAATCAAGATCCGCGGATCAGCAGAGCGCTAGGAGGAACTCTGCTGACGGAAGAGAGGGTGATCTGGATCCAGATCCAGATCTAGAAGAAAAACCTCTACCTCCACAGGTCCCCACGGGGACCCCGACGGATCTCGACGTAAGTCGAGATCCGTCAACAAAACAAGGGAAGGCGAAAGTGGAACCGTACAGATTGGTCGGATCTCCAGTCGAGCCTTCACCATATCCATCCAGGGATCTTCCAGTCTCTAGATCCGATAAGAAGAAGCCGAAGAAGAAGCTAACGCGGAAGAAGATGAAGGCTCCAGAGATTGACGACGAAGATCAGATCGGATCTAAACCTAGATCCAGATCGGGACAAGGCTGGTCAGACGAAGATCTGGAGAATCTATTCTACCACAAAGAACTTCGCGAGTTCCTGGATCGAGATCCCGTGATGCGGATCCTGAGGCTGAAGCAGGTCGGAGATCCAAGAGAACCCGTATCAGCTCCGATCAAGACTGCCAACAAATTAGAAGCAGTCAAGGATTTATTACGACTGTTGAAGGAAGCAGGAATGACCACGGGAGCTTTCGATGCGGATGATGTCTTTGATCTAGATCTCAAGGTGATCCAGACTGCCACCAAGGATCTATTCTCCAAGCTCAAGATCCTCGTCGGCGAGATCCCCCAGATCACAGATCCAGTGCCATCACCTCCGGCAAGTATTACGGATCGCCAAACGTCCTCATCACATTACGCCTCGGCTGCCGAGGACGAATCAGATCTCTCATCGGAACCAAAGCGAATGTCTCTGGGACCCTCCGGTACTTCAATGCTGGAGGCGAGATCCAAGATCCAACGTCGGAATCAGCCGAGATCCGGCCGCTCAAGGACGATCCCGACCTCCGAAGACCAGATCACAGCAGCCACGACGTCAGATGCCTCATCAGGCACCTTACAGAAGTATTTCGAAGCAGCCATGAGTAGATTCCTGGCGGAACAGCGAGGGCCGATCATGGATCAAGGAGCGACGAAGATACAGGATCCAGGATCACAAGATGTAGATATGGAATCTGTGAGATCTGAACGTAGCACATCTCGATGGGAGTATGATCCAGACGATATCGACTTCCCCACGGCTGCTCGAGCGACGGTCGCGACCGCTACGACCGGATCAGCCGGATCAACCATGATCCAGAGAGTCCGGATCTCTGCGATCTCAGATCTCAAGGAGTTCACGGGGAAGGATCAAGACGAAGATCGAGCCAGAGCGTGGATTGGCAAAGTGAAATCGGCGTTCATGCGAGATCAAGCCTCCGATGAAGAAAAATGTTTGACCTTTGCGGATCTATTGGCTGGATCCGCCAAGAATTGGTATCGGCAACTAAGCAGATCCACCCGTAACAAATGGTCGGATCTGCTTAGAGCTTTCCAAATCCAGTACTGCGGATTGGGGGTATCAGTGGCTAGACAATACTATCACGCTCGACGTCGACCAGAAGAATCTCCCCTCGATTATCTTTACCGTCTGAATGTCGCCGGATTACGCGCAAAGTTGAAGATCAAGGATGGTAATGCGAAGGATCGACGCGAACATGTGGATCACTACATCGAAACTTTGGAAGATCAAGATCTAGCTGACAGGCTGACTCTGCTACGACTATCCGACGCGGATGATCTAGAAGAAGTGTTACGAGCCCGTGAACGTGCAAAGAGCAGACAGAAGAAAGCCGCATTCGGATCCAGCAAGTACCGGCAGAAGGCAACTAATCCAGCACCTGCAGCTACGACGAAACATGTCCGCGCGGTACAGATCAGAGCCATAGAGTCTGAATCTGAGTCCGGATCCGACGGATCGGATGGATCTGACTCGGACGGAGACAATCATCGGCGGATCTACCTGGCAGCTGAGCAGGATGTCACTCCAAAAGTGGAATCTGGTATGGAGAAGGTCGAGCAAGTACCAATCACCCACAAGTCGACAGATCAAACCCCACCGGATCATAGATCCCGGATCCAGAGCGGCGGATCCGATCGGAACCGTTGCTCGCACTGTGGATCCAAGAAGCATTCAGATCTAGGATGCTGGAGACGCCTTACTTGTCATAAGTGTGGCAAGCGAGGACATCCGGCAGATCACTGCCTCTTTGTGTGCCGGGGGTGCGGGGAATTACATGATATGGGAAAATGTCCTATGGAAGAGTTCTACAACCAGATCCGCCAATGGTTCAACCCAGCCAAACATGCAGGTATGCTTCCGGAATCTGCAGAAAAGATGTTAAACTAGGACGCTCGCCGGGTTGGAATCCGGTACGAGCCGAGCGCTCTAGATATTGCATCTATGCATTTGTGAACAAGAAATCGGTAGATCAGGGTAGCAAGATCCCAGATCTACGCGGTAATACATGTGATCTGAATGGAAACCGTGCTGTCGCAATCTCAAGTGTCCGCCAGGCGGACGATTACTCCAGATCTGAAGTGACCATGATGGTGGATCTCCACCCAGGAGAGATAAGGGGTTATTGGAAGCAACAGGATCCAGATCTGTGGTTCCAGCCCACAGATCAGGAGGATATACCAGTGATTCAAAAGCCAAGTCAGATCAAGGAGATCCGAAGATCCGAAGTTATGGATCTCTTGCCAGGAGAATCTCGGGGATATTGGAAACACTATGCCCCGGGAAAATGGTTCCGACAAGCCAAGATCACTGGTAAGATCAACAATGAGAGAGGGATCTTGCTCTTAGATACAGGCGCCGAAGTGTCCATAGTGGATACGGCCTTTGCTCGTAAGGTTGGGTGCTATATCGATACGAGCCAGATCCAAGATTGCGTTGGGATTGGCGAAAGTGTTTACAGGACAGAAGGAAGAACCCGGATCAAGATCACTATGGCTGGATCGCTGGTTTACTTTTTCGATATTTGGGTTGGAGATCTGGCAGGTCAAGATGCCATCCTGGGTATGGATTTCATGGTACCGGCGGGGATCCGACTGGATCTGGCCTATGGATCTATAAGTTTACCTGATGAGGTGCGGATCCAGCTTAGTGGGCGTCGACAGCTCTACAGCGACAAGGCCAGGCTGGTAACTGTAGGAGAACATATCCAGATCGAGATCGGACAATCAGTGGAACTTCAGTTACATCTCCGGATGTCAGATCACGAGAAGTTCTGGGTCACCCGGGGAGATCGTTGGGTACCCACGGTGGTAAAAGGCCTCGGGAAGAGACGGTATCTGCAGATCACCAACGTGAGCGATAAGGCGATCATATTGCAAGAAGATGTGAGAGTTGGGATCTGGCTATCGGGTGATCACATTCCCCGATGCCAGGATTTGTCTCGGTGGGGTCACGTCGGTATATGGAATGGCAAAATCTGGCTCTGGAAGCCACGGTGGAAGGAAGATCCGAGCATGATGAGATCTTGATGGAATCAACAGAGCCGATGGTGGATCGACCCTCCTACCCAGCACCTCGTGGTATCCTGAAACGACCCGAGATCTCGCAGATACAGGTAAAACCAGTGTTGACGACCGAAGATCAAACATCAGCGGGAATAGATCCGCAGGATCGAACTCCGATCCAACCAGTAGAGACCGAGGTGATAAACCAAAATATGGATCAGGTAAAGGCGGATGATTTGGATCCAGTGACTGGAGGATCAGCTGAAAGAGATCCACCCGGACAGTTATCTACCCCGATACAGGAGGCGTCCCAGAGGATCGGAACAATTCCCCAGATCCGGAGCCGGATCCGGAGGTACATTACCATGAAGGTAACGATCTGTATGCGGAGGATGTAGATCAAGAGATGGCGATCCTCCCAGAGATCAACCCCACCACGGATGAGGTGAAGATTGAGGATATCCAAGTTGGAGATCCGGGGATCCAGACTACGGCGGAGATCGAACGATTACGTCAGAGGATCTGGAAATATCGACATCTTCTCATCGGAAAGGGAAATGCTCTACCACCGGCCGCAAGGGGTGTGGTGTGTGATATCGATGTGGGAGATGCTAAGCCAATCGCCCAACGAGTGAGGAAGATCGCACCTCGATTCCGCGAGAAGTTATCAGAGCTGATCAAGGGATTATTATCAGCTAAGATGATCAGCTATTCCAGATCACCCTGGGCCTCACCGATCGTGGTGATCGTGAAGAAGAATGGGGTAGATATCAGGCTGTGTATTGATTACCGTCTGGTCAATAGTCTTACTCAACTGATGGTCTACCCTATGCCCCTGATCAACGATCTTCTAGAAGATCTGGATAAAGTCCTGTGGTATTGCTCCTTGGATATGGCCAGTGGATTCTGGGTGGTGACTATGACAGATCGAGCTCGAGCGATCTCGGCTTTCATTACCCCATTTGGGCTATTCGAATGGAATCGTATGCCGTTCGGCTTGAAGAATGCACCGCAGATCTACCAACGTCTGATCGACAACGCCCTATATGGATTCACTCGGATCCCTCCTCCCGGATCGGATCCAAGATCTACAGATGTGTTTGAAGTGGGAGAGGCCGATGATCCGGATAAGCCATCAGTGATCGGACGCAGATCGTATATCGATGACATCCTTATACCAGCGGATAGTTGGGATCAGCTATGTGATCGAGTGGACGCCCTACTGGAGGCGTGCGATAAGTGGAATCTGTCGATCAGTGTGGTGAAGAGTTTCTGGGGTATGAATAAAGTGGAATATCTGGGCCATCGCGTTTCGAAAGATGGACTGGAGGCGAATCCCAAGGATCTAGAGGCATTAACGGATCTAGCATTTCCTGGATCGCTGAGATCGATGCAATCTTTTCTGGGCAGCTTGAATTATTACAGTCGATTTATCGAAGACTATGCTATCTACGCGGCCGTGCTGTACGAATTGAGAGAGGTCGATTTCGCCGCGATGTCCAAGGATGATGTGCGGATCCAGATCAAGCGAAGTATGGAATATAAGGAGTTGGATCAACTGGATCTGAAGGAAGATCTAGGATCAGATCTGGCATTAAAGCCTGCGGAACCGTCGGATCCAGGAAGTCTAGATGGAGACCAGGCTGATCCACGATGGATTCGTGCTCATCGGGCCTTCGAGACACTCAAATCGAAGATCGCGTCTACTCCGATCCTACGTCATTTTGATCCGGGTCGAGAGGCGGTGGTGATCGTATATGCAAGTGATTGGGCGATCTCGGCAGCCCTCGTGCAAGAGTATGACCAGATCTACTATCCGGTCACCTTCGTGAGCCGAACGTTGAAGTCGAACGAGTTGAATTACAGCCCAGTGGAGAAGGAGGTGTTGGCGCTGCTACGGATCCTGGATCTCGGATATAACATGCTGGTGGGACGCCGGATCCGGGTGCTGACTAGATACTCCACGTTGGCCTGGTTATTTAGATCGACCGGATTACAAGGGCGATTAGGCCAATGGGCGTCACTGCTATCACCGTGGACATTAGAGATTGTGAAGTGCGTTAAAGGAGAAGAAGAGATCCTAGGGGTGATTGCGGCTAGTATCACGCCCAGATCCATGGTGGATGAAGCGTTGATCCAGATCTCGCCCAAGAAAGAGCCACGACGGAAGATCCAAGCTCCGATCCCTGTGATCCAAGCGGATGAGGAGCTGTATGTAGTCAGTTTCGATGGATCAGCCCGCGTGAAGCGTGGAGGTGGCGCATACAGTGCGATCTTGTGGAAGTTGCCTGAATGGACGGTGATCCAGGCCAGATCGGCCTATGCGGAAGATCTTACCGTCAATGAAGCTGAATATCATGGGCTGTTACTATGTCTGGATCTGTTGAGTACAGTGGATCGCAAACGAGTGGTGTTCTGCGGCGACTCTAATCTGGTGATCCGACAAGTCAGGGGTGAGATCGAGTGTAAGGCACCCGGTCTGACCTTACTCAAGCAAAGGGCTTTAGATCGTCTGAGGGACTGGCCAGATCACGAACTTGTGCATGTGAAACGAGATTGGAACGGCAGTGCGGACAGTTTGGCTAGTGCAGCGCTACAGCGACAAGGTGGAGTGAAGATCGAGTCGGATGAGGATAAGCAGGATCTGATCACGTTGAACCGATTGGATGAGGTATTGGTAGTCAAGAGGACGGATCAAGCAGCCCAGATCACGGCGGTAGTGACTCGATCAGGCTTGCGATCTACGACGCGGACGATTTCGGATCCGCGATCATTACGGGAGGAAATAGTTCGAGATCTCAGGATCGATCGGATCCGACAAGCCCAAGACGAGGAGGCGTGGATCTCGGGATTGAAGAAGTATCTGAATGGAGATCTACAAGATCTGACTCAGCAAGAAGCCAAATCATATGCTAATCTAGCAGCCGATTATGATTTGGATCACCATGATCTACTGTTCTACTGTCCCTCCACGAGACCGACGGATGCAGATCGAGATAAGCTGATGCGACTAGTGATCCCGGAAACTCTATATCAGGACATACTACATCACTACCATGTGAGCCTAGAAGGTGGACATCAAGGGATCGGCCGAACTTATCAGCGGATCCGGGATCACTTCCATTGGAGAGGTCTGTATAAGAGTGTCCAAAGATACGTGGGTGAGTGTGTGGATTGTGAGACCGGCAAAAGTAAACCTCGGATCCAAGGAGAGTCGCCAGGTAACCTTCAGGCAACGTATCCTTTCCAGATCATAGCTATGGATCACATCCCGTCGCTACCCAGATCGCACAAAGGGAATACAGAATTATTGATCTTTGAAGATCTATTCACTGGATATGTGATCGCGAAAGCCAGCTCATCAAGGACTGCTCAGACTGTCGCCGAATCATACGAGGAATGTGTCTTCCGACGATTTGGGGCCAGCGAAGCGATTAGGCATGATCGTGAACCAGGATTTATGTCCGATTTTTTCCGAGCGTTTAACAAGATCTTGGGTCAGCGTCAACGGGCCACGATGGCATATCGGCCCCAAGCTAACGGATCTGCAGAGCGCATGGTCCAAACTACAACTCGGGCGATTAAGATGTATGTGCAGGATCTGGATCAACGAGATTGGGACGAGTATGCCGAGAGGATTACCTTCGCGATCAACACCGCGCATGATCGGATCCGAGGAGAAACACCTTTTTATATGGTACATGGGTGGGATCCTAGATCCACATTGGAAGCGGTGATCCCGGTGGGAGTACGCGAAGACATGATCGGGATCCGCGGCGATGGAGGTATCAGATCCAGCGGTATTATCAACAGGTTCGGGAACAGGTTAATCAACGACTGCGAGAGGCGATCTCAGATCGAGCGGATCTACACAACCAGGAGATCCGCCCGCATCAGATCGAGGTCGGATCTCGAGTGTGGCTATACCTAGATCGAGTAAAGAGGGATATGCTAAGAAGTTGGCACACTTGTGGCATGGACCATTCCGGATTGTGGAGAAAGTTGGCGAACATGCGGTGAAATTGGAGATCGCCGGATCCGGATATCATATTTTCCCTATGGTACACGTGAACAAGTTGAAGCTCGTGAAAGAATATCCAGATCGACCACTAATGCGACTCAATGTGGAGAGTCAAGATCGTCTGGATTTTGATGAAGATCTATTACCAGGGGATAGCTGGATCCAAGATCGCGATCCCGATGAGTATGAAGTGGAAAAGATCACAGATATGAGATCAGGGAGAAGAACGAGATATGGACGGATCTACCGAGAATTCCTCGTACATTGGCGAGGATATGATGATCCGACTTGGGTGGATGAAGCAGATCTCAACTGTGGCGCTCTGCTGCACGAGTTTCTGCGAGATCGCACGAATCATAATCGATTCGGTGTGATGCAATCTCACGAGGAATCGTGAGGTCGCAATCAACGACAACAAGCTGGTTGTTGTCGTGGTGAAATCGGTTGAAGGATCTACATGAAGGATGTAGATCGGTGGAAGGGGTATGCATATATATATGTGGAATGCGATGACAATGAAAGATCAAGTCTCGAGATCCAGAGATCCTGGTGGATCAGGGTCGGTCATGACTCTATGAAGGCGGATCAAGGTGAATGGGAAGCAAACAAGTCAAGATCATCGGACATATATTGAAGGATGTTATGAAAAGATATAGATCACGCACGAAGAGCTAATCACTACGATCTAGCTACTGGTCGGTGGTTGCGCCACTTGAAGACCGAAGAACTTACGATCCAGGCGAGGGAGATGGCGCGCAGGGTGATCCGCAGTGTGATCCCGATAGTGGTTGCGCCAGGGATCTGCTGTGTCGGCCTCGGCTAACGCCTCCAGCAGATCGGCGGGTTCCCGGCGATTAAGCTGAGGATCGGCCAGATTAGCACGTCTGGCCTCGATCCCGGGATACCAAGCCACCTCATCAGTCCGCTTTGGGAAGTGGAGGAAGAATGGATCCAAGAGTAGATCCAGATCACACCACCCCTCGATCATAGCCTGGATCAACGTGAGCAACATGCGCTTCCATCGATTTCCGGCGTGTGATCTGCGGTTATTGCGCTGCTTGGCGAAGGATCCCAGCCACGGCGACTGTGCGATCATAGCAGCGGTGATCGGGAATTTATGTGTCGACTCCCAGTACGCGATCAGCTCGGAAGCTTCAAATCACGGTACTGTCGGAGGAAGATCCCGAGTCGACCACCAACATCGGCCTCGAAAGAGATCGGGGGCAGGGTGTTTCGGATCACCCGCCATGGCTCCGCCGCTTGCAAGGCCTTAACATTGGCCTCCGTGATCAGATGACCACAGAACGCAGGAGCAGTCGGAGAGGTGAAGATCGTCGGCCGGTGAGGGAAGATCCAGTCGGGCCGAAATGGTAAGATCGGGAACAGGAAGTTCACGGTCATGGCGATCAAGGTTTGATTTGCCAACCGGGACTCGATCCACGGATCTATGTCGGCGGCAGCCATGACTCGGACAATCCGCCGACCGGGGATACACCGACCCTCAGGGAATGGAACCTGAGGGACGAAGGTGATCCGAGGAGGCCGACGTCCAGGGGGCGGATTGGCCGGACCAGATCCGCCTGTGGGGCCGGATCCGTTGCCCTGGTCTCCGGATCCAGCATCAGAGTTCGAATCATCGGATCCACCTGGAGATCCGCCGGATCCGGCTGCAGATCGGCGTTGGGGAGACGCATGATCTCGACGGCGAGCCTCAGATCTGGACTGGGAAATGGCCATCAAAGTTTGAGCCTCATAGAGGTCATCGGCCACTTCGGCGTCCTCCTCCTCCTCATCCTCCTCTGCCTCATCGGATCCAGATCCAACCTCGATCACCTCGCCTGATGATCGACTAGGTCCAGCACCTTTGGAGGGCGGAGTTGAGGCTTGATCTGGGGAAGGCGATCTTCCTCCGGTAGATCCTCCACCCAGATCAAACTCGGATTCGTCCTCTTCATCCATGGACTCATCCTCCGCCTCGAGAGGAACGGATCGCTTCTTCTGAGGCCGCGAAGGGGAAGGCGAGTTGGATCTGCTGCGAGATCGCTTTGATTTGGAGGCATCAGCACCCTGATCCTCACTGCCCGAAGTCTCCGCAGAAGGAGAGCGTGGGATCCCTCCCGCGGGCTGATCCGTGTCGGATCCAGGATCCAGACGCAATTGGGTCTGAGGAGGAGGCGCCCCGATTGTGGCCGAGATGGATGTGAGGCGTTGGAAGGCAGCAGTATATTCGTGACGGAGGGCATCCCGTTCACGGACCACTTTGCCCAGATCTCGAGAAAGCGTACGGATCTGAGCCTGATTCTCAGTGATGGTACGTTCCCGATCGGCATAGGCCTTCTGGGCCACTTCGACATCATGGCGCGCGCGGGTCAAATCACCCTCCAGCGTCCGCAGCTGGGTCATATCTGAAGCCGATCTGGCCCGATGGGCTGCCAGATCCGACTGCAATAACCCCAAAGTCCGCTGCGCTGATAGGATCTCGGCATCCCGCGCACGGATCTGATCTTGTAGAGAGTCGCGCTCTCGGGTGATCTGGTCAAGATCGGCTTGGGTGGGGCCCCCGGATGGAAGATTCGCCTGTGGGGACTGCGGATCAGGACCCGAAGATCCGCGATCCACGCGATCGGAGCGAGATAAGAGCAGCTCTGCCTCGACCCGATCCAGCTCTGATCGAGTCCGGCGCAAACTCTCCTCGGTCGCGGACAATGCAGATTCCGCATCCTCCCGGCTCCGATCCAGATCGTGATTGATCTGCTGGAGATCCAAGATCTCTCCGCCGGCTTGTGTCATCTCGGACGTGAGATGACGGATTGTGGACTCCAGACGGCCTCGATCTTGGCCCAGATCATCGATGTGGGCTTCCAGTTGGTGGATCTCGTCGGACCGACGATCGAGATCTCGGTTGAGATCGGCGATCTGGGCTTCCAGGGCCGAGATCTCGGGTGCAGGCTGAGGCGGCTCCAAACCGATAATGCGATCGGATTCCAGGGAGGATTGGAGGGCATCACGCTCCTCTCGGAGGCGATGAACTTCAGCCCGATAATGCCCGATCTCCCGACCTTGGGTAGCGCACATCATCTCGAGCGACTCGAGAGAGCAAACATGCTCACGATTTTGATCCACGGCCTCATCGGCCCGGCGGGTGGCCAGCCGTAGATCGTCGCTCAAACGCAACACTCGACGACGCAAGGCGACCACAGATCGACGCAGATCTTCAGGTGAACCCCCAGTGGGCCCACTGATCTCGGATCGAGGAGAAGGAGGATCGTGGCGGCCAGATCCATGTTGTGATCCATCGTGACCGTGATCCGACATAGTTGACTGAAGAGGTGAAGAGACTTGGGCTTGGCAAGGTGATTTGCAGAATGGACGCAGTGAAGTTGTTGTGCAACTACAACTGACGACCAGGAGGCGGCTGTGGTGAAGTGGATTTGAAAGATTTGGCATTGGAGTATCCAGGAAAGATCCGATTTGGACGTGATCGGACCTGACGTGATGTGATTGGAGTAGATGACGAGCTGATGTGGGTGGATCCGGTGGTGGATCCAGTTGATGGATAAGATTGATGGAGATTAGTGACACCTTGAGTGGGACGTGATAGATGTATTGACATACGATCTATACATGTATCCAGATCCGAAGAGCTGGGAAGATCTCGTATGGATATGGATGATGTGGGACTGGCGTGATTGTAATATGGGTGCAACAGTATGTCTATATACACTGTGGAAACTGGTGATCTAAGCCTAGATGTCCAGATCTAGGTATAATCTATATCCGTGAAGACCAGATCGGTTCGTATATGCAGGTCCATGCAGGGAACTTGGATCAAGGCTCATGAACCTAGATCCATAGGCGGATCCGAGGGATCCGGGATCTAGGGATATTATGGCAAAGATGAACGATGATTGGGGGATTAACGGCATGGAATAAGCTCGGATATGTTATAATTATGATTATCACGAAGTATTGTCACCGGATCATGCATGGAAACCCTAGATCAACAAGATCAAGGAGATCTAGCCGATCTGAGATTGGATCAGCGTGATCTAGCTTTATTAAGGCATGATCTGACTCGGGAGACGTGTGATCTGGACATTACGGTGGATGATTACGATATTGGAGATAAGAGAAGGCCAGATCACAACATTGCGACTAGTGATCTAATGTTTATGGTTCAGATCCAAGGTGATCTGCAAAGATGTCGACTGCCAGGATGGTGAGGACAAGAAAGGACAAGGATCAGGATAGCGTAATCAGTCGATGTGTCGTTAAGGATAGGATACAGGATGGGATAGGTCTTAACATTAAATCAGAACCGAATTTGCATCGTACGACACAAGTGCTTCGCTACGCGCCTGGAAACGGGAACTACATTGGCCCTACGGTATTAATAGCGATTTAGGTGTATAGATCTAGGGTGGTTGATAATATCTAGATAATATATTGGCTAGATCCAACCTCCTAGTATCTTACCCTAAGTGCAGATCCAAGATCCCGGTATTAATTGCTTAGCCGGTAGATCTTCGGTTTCTCAACGATCAAGATCGCGCTATAGGAAGCGCCAAGCAATCAAAGGACCCCGCATAAAGGGAAATCAATACAAAGGAACTACTACAAGGCCGGATCCAGATCTAGGCCGCCGGATCCAAGCTCGATCTAATCGCTTGGACTCCGGATCTACTACTGGCGAGTGGTGTGAAGACTTCCACGCCACTCTACGACCCCAACGTCACGCCAAGACGTTCAACCAGCACCAATCGAGCAACTTAGCAGTCACCAAGAGAGGAAGATCCAGCCCAACCGACGGGTACACAAGGTGAGCAAGTTCAGCAGATCACGGATCATCGGAGGACCCCCTTCGTTAGTCGGTGTCCGGGCATTGGTGGGAAGTTGGATCTAGCGATCTCGCAGATTTTGCTGATCCCGCTACACCACAGCTACATTCCTTTCTCGTGCTGCTCAGAGCCATATGTGTGGTGTCCCCCCTGGTGCCCCTAACATAAAATAGGAGTAGAGGACTGCAGCACCCAAACTTTGGAAACCAGCACCGTAAATTCGACGTCAGCACATAACCCAACCCTGGACATAAGCACCGTCCGAATAGCACACAACACCGTAAAATAGTCGCACAACACCGATGAAGCAGACTAAAACACTGTAAGTGCTCACATCAGAAAGGAGAAGAATTAATATTCAGAGCAATATTTGTCCTATCGTATTTATGATAAATGCATTGGCTACAAACGCTAATATCTTCGTCGCTTAGTTTGCGTACATGACTGCCGAGACATAGCAATATCATCACACAGAATGGTCGTGTTTGAAGTACCGGTTTCCAGTGGAAGACCAATTTCTGCGTCGCTGCGAAGAGTAGACCCACAACGCCCTTGGTATTCCGGGATCGCTAGCACAGAGGGGTTATGAACGGAAGTAGGGGCGATGTAGTGACCGGCCATTGGTTCGTTTCCACCAGCAGTATCAGGAACCATTAAATCAGAGCGCAGGGTATGATGGTGATGATCTCGCTGACCGTTGTCATCACTGGCAATAGGAAGTACTCGGTTAATAGACGAAGATTCATCTTGAACTGAGGTAGCACTGCGCCTTCGAGGTCGACGTTGTGGTCCGAAATCTATACCTTCCAGCGCACGGTCGGCACTAATGGTGATAAGGCGATCCACTTGTTCTCGATTGTTTTGTCTTCTTCTTCTTCGTGTTTTGCTTCCGCGATTAAAAAAACTACGAACTGGCATCGGCATACCAGGGCAAGGAATACCGAACAATTCAGCAGCTTTAATGACGTGAATGCACATGCCGAATTTAAAATTAAACCGGCATTGACAAGACTTTCCAACAGGGTTAACGAGCCATCCGTTCGCAGGCATTCCGTATTGGAGCATGTGAAGCGTGTATGGCGACTTGAAAGGCAAAATGCGATCTGCATTATGGAATTCCAAAGTTTTTTCGTCCTCGGAGCTTGAATTAACGTTTTGCTCGTCACTTGTCAAATTCGTACCAGATGTAACATTTCCACAGATATTCCGACTTTGATCTATTGTTTCATTCAAAAACAATTCTTCTGTTGAACCTTCGTCTGCTTCATATCCATTGCCTTCTTGACTGCTCACACACGACTCGGAGTCATCATTGCCCACAACTTGTGACCTGTTTCTAGAAACACTTCTCCAAAGAGTTGAGGTCACTCGAGCTAATTGCAAATCTCCAACAGGAGGTATACGATCTGCAACTATTGCACCGTTCCTATCCAATATGTTGTAAAGTGCTCTTAGGCGTGCCGATACGTGAGTGATGCTATTAAACCTGAGATTTCGTGACTCGAAAGCTACTCGGCATCTATCTAAACGTTGGAGTAATTCGATAGGAGTAGCACGGACAGTGTTTGCAATTATCTTCAAGGTTTTGTGGTACTGTTCAAAAGGGTTATTTGTAACAGCATATCCCGGTGGTGAGTGAAAATTTTGCCATTTCGAAAATCTCGAGTCTTCAACATGTCGAGTGACAGGGTTAATGCATTGAATCCACTGATTAATCAACTGCTTCGCAATTTTTTTGAAACGAGGAAAATCGTTGTAGTACGAACTCCAGCAAGAGATAATGCTGTCCTTCTTAGTTCTGTATTCTTGCATTGACGTGCAGAAATGCAAAGTGTTAAAGTCTCGGAATATCATCTTTCTAGTAATTGTCGGAAGTCTTTGCGTTTTATCCTTTATATTCTGGGAAACGTGGAACCAGCACATAAGAATACAGGATGTAGGTAGTTGATCAACACTTGCATTGTATTGGGCATCATCAGCGTCTGTCATAACAAAGTTTGGTGAGAAAGTAGCGGCAAATCGTTCTCGCAGAACCCGTTTGATAAAGACTAAACACCAAACAATATCTTGTGTGCGTCTTTGAGATGAACAGTAGTAGACCATGGGAAAATATTTGCCTGAAGGATCTGAAATCCCAAGAATGAACACTAAGTAACGTGTGTTCACAGTGTTATGGGTACTATCCACATGTAACACAGTTGTTGCGCGGGGATCACACTGAACAGAGAGGTAAGCTTCAAGTAAACCATAGCTAGTAAACCCAACTCGCAAAGGTTGATTATCAGATCCATCTCCAATAGAAGGAGAATAGTGGCCAGTATTGTCAACAACCTCTTCGATATCGCAAAATACCAATAAGTCTGTGGAGGACCGTGTTTCAGATGACTGACCGTTATAAAAGCTCGCGCGACAGAAGTCTATGACAGGCTTCACAGTGTCGTCACAATGTTTAGTTCGCCATCTTTTTACATAAGTCTGCACCTGTTCTTGTGTAGACGGAGGTCCCCGAAAAACGCCGTCTTTAAACTTTTCACACACAAAAGAAAACAAAACGTACAGAAAGATAGTAGAATCCTCAGAAAGTTTTGTTTCCTTGTATTGTTTCATTTCCACAGACAAAGACGCATTTCGCGGGGAATCAACAGCAGGATTTTCCATGGTACGAATACCTTCGACGAATACTGATGCGATTCCATTTAAGTCGCAAATCACAAATTTGTACCTGCAACGACACTTTCTCAAGCGTTTTAAACATCGCGACGATGTGCACTCTGTGTAAATAGTCCGCATTGTGTGTTTCTGCGACGCAATGTTCAATTCACCTCGTGTGACGTGGTCATCTTGCAGATTACAAACCGATACATTGCTTTTGCGCTTGACGTGAAGAGGCAAAGAACTTGTATAACTGTCAAGTGATAGAGTTGTCCCTGCTGGAGTACGCCGCAAACGCTCCCATTTAGGTCGTGGTCGCGCCATCCTCACAGAAGTAACTTCCTCCAACCTCTGTCCAGTCAATTAAAAGGTGGTTATAACGCGTCGAAACAGTGATGCTGTGCTACATAGTCACGTTACCAAAGCACTTTCATCCATTATGAAGCGTTCTCTGTCCTAGTCTGCGTGGTATTCACAACTGCCACCTCGCAAGTGCTAAGAAAGGTGTGAGTTTTGAGCGGCGGGAGTAATCTATTTTGGATATCGTTGCATCATTGGAGTAGCGGGCTGTAGCTCCCAAACGGCATTTGTGCGGTGATATGGTCCATAGATACGGTGCTGCAGATTATATTTGCGGTGTTGTAGATTATATTTGCAGTGTTGCAGATTATATTTGCGGTGTTGAGTTCTAAATAAACGGTGTTTATGACCTCTGCGGTTTCGGTGTTTAAGTCCAAAATTACGGTGCTGTAGTTCAAATCTTGTGTGCTCAGAGCCGTCCCTCATAAAATAGATTGTTATCTTTGACTTTGACAATCCTTTTCTACCATAATAGGGAACACAAAGGAGCAACAACTTAGTACCAGATCATCTGGTCCAGATGGGTGGCTTGAAGATAATCGTTCAATCTCTCTATCGCAGCATACAGTAGTGCAGACGACGTTGCAGTTATTTTGAAAATACGGAAATAACGTGTAACCGAGTCAAAATAGTAATTCACTCATTTGATTCGTTACTACTGTAATAGAAAAAAACGACCATAAAAAGTTGTAATTCAACCAGATTGGAAGCATATTTTTGTAGAAGAGAAATTTGACATTTGCTGCCACATACAAGGGCATTTATCTGGGATGCAGAAAGAACCCGAATCGTCAGTCCACGGCCCGGCTGTTCGCGGGTAGCAGGGGACCGATTCACTGCAGGGGACCGATTCACTCCATGAAGGGCATATCGTCCTTTGTACACAGTCAAAGGCTACAGCATTGGCGTGGCTAATGCAAAGGAAAGTTACCAGTTGGATGACTTCACTATTAGAATTGATAACGAGGCTGGTATGATTGATGCCGTCTGGACGTGCATTTAGTGGGTGGTGTAGGCTTGAATGGCAAGTCACATTTGGACTTCAAATGTGACTTGCCGAATTTCGGAGCATCGACAATAGTTCTGTGATGGAATTTGCCGATTATGATAGGATCTGGTTAAAGTGGTCAGGTAAATAAGCAATATTACAGGGAGGACAGCTTTAGCTGGCTGAACAGCCTAACCAATCTTATTTCATTGCGCGCCCCCCCATATCTTTAATTTGCAAATGTTGCCTGAGTCGATAGTCCACAGACTGAGGCTACTATTACACAAAAGTGTGTAGATTTGGTGGTCAGAGTGTCGCTTGAAATGTGTCTCCAGTTCAGCCATTGACTTCCACAGCGGTCTATTCCTGCTACTAGTAATAATTTGAGCTCAAAATTAGCCCATACGCAGACTATGTTTTCCAATGTCTTTTGGGTTGCAGCTGAGAACACAAATTTCCTCACCACTTTTAAAGCTTCTATTAGTTGCATTCTCTGTCCTCCCAGCCTAAAGCATTGCCTCTAGTGAGAGCACGTAACATATCAATAACCGAATACGGTAGGATATTGCTCGAAGAAACAGTTAAACACGAGGCAGTGACACATTGGGATCGTTATGGTAATCGTAAACTTTGTAGTAGCAAAAAACTTTTTCTTGATCACGCACCCACACGGCTGCACCAGTGTTCAAGTCCTGGAACAGGGGTTGGTCCACATCCATTGCATATATGTCAAACACTTCGCATATTCTGTTCTCTCTTCAGGAAATGTTTTTCCTTGTTGGTGTTTCCCACTCGAACGATTCCAACAACTCGAGATTAAGATATTCCAAGGGCTTTGTTTAAGCTCGCCTCTAACTTCCGCATTTCAATTAACGCGTTGAGCTTTTCCATGTACACGAGGTAATTCGGGTCAAACTGGGCATGGTAGTCTTTGGGGTTAATTTTGAGCTTTTTCGCGAGCTTGGCCAGTATCTCTTCATCACTCGGTTTCAGTAGACCCCTTTCTTCTGAGTCGACGTTCGTGTGGTGAGTCCTCAAAAGGCGCAGGTTCGAGTCACTCGGTGAAGCCACTTTGGAGGTCTCAACCTGGTTGGAATCCGTGATTGTAGAGTAGACACCGCTGGAAGCCAAGAATGTAGCTCCAATTACCACTAAGATATGAAATTGGCGCATCAGGGAGTTTGGTGAGCTGAGAATTTGGGGTCGAGGGAGAAATCGGAAATGAGAACGTGTAATGTATAACGAATTGAAAAAGTGACTTGACCTTAGTCCCTACTCTTCGTAGCTACCTAGACTTAGTGGTTGTCGTGGCTTCATGTCACACAATCACCATAGCCGCACGATGTCCGTAAACACTGCTAAAAAGCGTGTTTACGGACATCATGAGGTAAGGTTCCTAAAGTGTCTAAACGAATATTCTCATATCCGTTACAAAAAGATGCGTGAATCAACGGTGGTATTCCGATGTCAATGGAGCGTTGGATATTCTATGGTGTCCAAACTTAGTGGTGTCCAATCACTAGTTTTTGGAGCACGTCAATGTGTGGATGGCAGGAATATTTAATAGGTAATAACGATATACTCCATAAACTTTACGGGGCGTACAATTTGCAAATCCTTGTTTTGTCTGTATCGAATGCACACAGAATAATCCCGTAAAGTAATGTTCACTGAATGCCAGGCAGTTTGAATCACGCAAGAGAGATTTGTATTCCTGTCAGAAAACGACTTCAAACATAGTGTAAACACTTCTTTACAGTAAACCAAAGAATACAGTCATGTATCCTTCGCTCTTTCAATATCTTCTTAATGTGGTTGCCGCCAATGATAAAATGTTACACTGGTAGAACATTTTTACCAATGTTCGCATGCCTAAAAAGGAAAAGCACAAAGATTACTGTGTTATCAAGTGCATATGTTCAAGGTGCACTGTGCTACAATTGGAAACGCCATCCTTTAGCAGTAGGGGCAGTTACACAGTAGTAAAGGTGGAGATGCTAGCGCGAGCACGTATTTAGTTCTGTTGTATGACTTACTACCGTGCCGTATCGTTTAAGTCCTAAACGAACGGCAAGGTGCGAAGGTTAGGATAATGACGTAATTCAGTGGGTAAGCGTTTTTTTAAATCCTATCGATTAGCGTCGAAAAAATGGACACGACGGGAATCGTACACTATCAATTGCTAGACACCTCACCTGTTTGATCAGCATTAAGAACCGTGGAAATGGACTTTACGCTCATTTCATGCACTTCAGCTTGAAACTTTGCAGCCATAGCTTCGGCATCTTCAGGGGTGGTCTGCCCATGGTACGTACGGACACGAACTGACAATCGATGCCGCCGCATGAAGCCCTTCCTCCACGAATATGAAGCGGTAAATATGTCCGTGGAAAAGCCACGCTCTGATTCCACCTCAAGCGCCTTGAATTGGAGCATTTGCGTTGAAACAGGACATCCTCCTCTCCTCATTGAGTTACACCACAGCACGATGTATTATTCGACATCGCGAAGCAGAACAATCGCTTCACCAATGTTACGTACATTTTGGTGATGCAGTACCTGTAGTTTGTGTGTATAGTCTACCGATATGCGCTTGTACTGCATTGGCTTTCTGCCGGCAACCGTGGTGCACTGTCGTCCCATCTTCGAAATTGGTAGCGTGAAGCAGGCTAAGTTTTAGAGTCTCAATATAAGCGTTTTAGTGCAATGACGTATGCATATTTCACGCTACGCTATTGGTAGATAATCGTATTCGCTTAGGACAAAAGTTCGTTTAGGACTTGAGCGATACGGTAATTGCGTTACTGATATGATCAGTAATTGATTATATTTATTGCAGCAGCCTGAATATGACGGGGTCATACGCGCACATTGCACAAAGGAAATGTGCTACACGGAGTGCACAACTCTTAGTGAACATTGGGTCTCAAGTCCTTGATCTTAAGGGACTTCTTGCCAAGGTTGGTGTAGATTGAAGACGGAATAAATGAATCGAAATTTTTTAGTTTGGCCTGTAACACAAACTTATAAACACCAATACAACGGGGTTACATGAGGGGTACCCCAGATTGGCACCGCCTCTAGCAGTGGATATACTTCAAGCGTATTCACTTTATGTAGCCTCTTTCATCAGTGGTTTGTGACACACTACTGACAAGCAGGTCGAATGGCTGTGAGCTAACCAATAGGGTAGGACCAGGTTTTGAATAGGACAAATTAAATAGTAATTTGTATAACAGGCCAAATTACCTATATAGTCAGAATATAATCAGTCTAAATTTACTCTAAACTGGTTATTAAATCAGGGACTTGTGAACTGCCACTCACTAGGAGTTTGTATACTCTTGCTAGCACGCTTCCTCAAGCAAGGTGTTCATGTGCTCTCATCACACTTGGTAGCACTTGTAGCCAATCCACGCCTAAGCGGGTAGATTGACTACCTGTATCCTATTTATGCTCAACGAGTGAACCAAAATGAATCGAGGGGAGTCCCGTCATTTGACCGATGCTCAGTTTGAGTCGGTCCGGAAGATGGTGGGCATCTTTGGAGAAGATGTCCTCCGAAGCTTGTTGAAACGTCTGAGCGACAAATGGAGTTAGATCTCGCTCGTTAGCGTCTGAGTAGTGTCGTTGAAAGGAGTGCCTAACGTATCCGATGAGAAACTCGATAAGATTAAGAAATGGACAATACGCCAACAAGAAGAAACTACGACACCGACACTTCGTAGATAGGGAATAATTTCAGGGTGACGGTGGAAGGTAGCTCTATCCATGACCCAGATTGAATTCGGCCCGGGGTATTGGCGTATCGACCCCTTCTCCGTGTGTACCAGATATTGACAGCACTTGATGAACTCCAGACGATTCCTTCCGTATTGAAGTAATCAATAATGCCGTTGTCGCATATAAGGGGCAGAATTGATACCCGGGGTTTTATCTCGAAGTCGCCACGGAAGGCAAATGTTTTACCTCAGACGGCGTAGCCTCGCTTGCGAACCATCTGTCTGTTGTCAAATGACACCTCGTCGATGAAGACGAGGTTCTGGTGACTCCAGTTGATGTGACTGAGCCTTTCCGAAACGCAAGACGTCTAGCTCCTTGATGTGAACGGCCCTGCGCCCTACAACCTTCCACGTCAGACCCAACGAGTGGATAAGGCGCAACACTGAGGTCTTAGAGATTTCGGTGCCGTGAGCTCGTCTGAAGGAATCCTGAGCTTCATCTAAGTAGAAGGGTGGATGGTACTGGTAGTAGTTATACAGCCAGATGTGTTGCTGGCTCGTATACTTCCCCGCTCGGGTAGTTCGGACACACTGGAACACTCCAGTCTCAAAGTAGGTTCGCAGCCAATTGCCGATCATGTGCTCAGTCTTATTGAAGACGTGGGCGAGATGGTTTCTCGTTTAGCCGAGTTCGATGTGCGCGTAGAGGTAGTGGTAGCCAGTGCTGGGGTGCACGTGCTGACGCATTACCGCTTCCTCCATCTTGAGTTGACTGTGTTCAGTGCGCACTGTCGAATATTGGCCAATTAGCGGCTAAGTTTGATTCGCCGCCCGATTTCCTGATAGTGATGAAAAAGAACCGTTCTCAACGTTTTCAAATATTGGTTGATTAATCGTGAGGTTGAAAACCCCCGTTTAAAAATAGATTGTTTCCAAACTGCAACGCGCACTGAATTTGACTGTCAAGCATGTAACCACACCCAGATTCAGCACCAAATTCTGCTTCCGGTATTCCTGCCAACGAGCAACGTCTATCCAATTCGTCTCCGTCACCGCCAAGTTAATAATGATGTACGTAAGTTTTCCACCTTGTCTTTAGTTCAACGATTGCGTTTCTTGCAGTGGATGAGGTCGAAAATGCTCCAAGCACGCTCGCTAGCAGCGGATGACGTCGGCACCGCAACCACTAACGTGAAAGTTCGTACAACTTTGGAAACTTCAGTCGGTACGTTTGCTCATTAGAATCCCACCAATGACTCGGCGCGGCGGCTGCATATTGTGCCCTCTTATCTAGCGACCACCCTTTTTCATGCTTGCGAATGCATACAACGCTGCCGTAAACAATGCTTCAGACGTATCATGAAGCAAGTTTGCTCTCTCTGCAAATTCGACGGCTGCCTTGACCGTTTTATTCATATCGTCGCCCATAAATTTGTTGGTATTCGTGGCTGGATCCAACAAGAATGCAATGTTAATAGCATCTGAGCTCACAAATTTCCATCGTTCCTCGATGTGCGACTTTATCGATAGTTGAAGGCCCGCAGGCGATTGTCCTTCACGTAGGCATCTAGAGTTAACAGGCGTTGAAAAACTGAGTACACCTTAGACGTAGCATACGTATCGGATTCTAGATCTCGCAACACCTCCACAATCGGATCAATCAATTTCACGACCTGCTCCAATGCCTGCCAGAATTCTGTATCATCGATAATACGAATTACCTTCTCCAACGATGCTCGGGTTGATACAGAGGTCTTGAATCGAGCAAGCATTTTAGAGTTACTCTCTTCACTGAACAACTTCTTAATAATTGTCATGTTGCTGAGTACACTTCATAGACAAGCGTGTACCGTGTACCAGCGTGTTTGTATCTGAATAACCAAAGCGCGTCGGTGATCACGGCTTGTGTAACGGGGTTACATGAAGGGGTACCCTAGGAAGGGTACCGCCTTTAGAAGTAGATATACTTCTGTGGGTATTTGTTTTAATACTCTGTTGTGAGTGGTGTGGACCACACTCATGGTGTGGACCACACCACTGCCACGTAGGTTGAGGTGGCTGAGGGCCAACCAATAGTAATTAACCTACTTTTTATATGCATAATTACGATAAATTATAGTTAATTAGGAGTTTGTATTACAGGCCAAATGAACCTAATTAACTATAAATAAATCAGTCTAAAATCTACTCTAAACTGGCTATTAAGTCCCCTCAGACCAGGGACTAGTGAACTGCCGTTCACTTAGAGTTTGTATACTCTTAATAGCACGCTTCCTCAAGCAAGGTGCTCGTATGACCCCGTCACACTTGGCAGCACTTGTAGTCAATCAACGCCTACGCGGGTAGATTGGCTACCTGAATCCTCTGTGGCTCCTACAAGGTGAGCCAGGATGGATAGATGGGAGTTCCCTCACTTGACCGACTCTCAGTTTGAGTCGGTCCGGAAGATGGTGGGCATCTTTGGAGGAGATGCCCTCCGAAGCTTGGCGGCTGCTACGCCGGCCGAGCAGGTCGAACGCATTGAGGCGTTCGACACGTACGAGAGAGGGCTAATCACCCACGTACAAGGGTTGCAGGTCCCCGTGGCTGAGACGAAGCCAGCCCAACCTAAGCCGTTGAGACTTAAGGTTAACCCTTATGAGGGGGAGGAGGGAGAGAACCTCCACTTCTGGGTCCGAGAGGTCGAGCTCGCGATGGACGCGGCTCTAATCTCGACCGAGCGACTTCGGGTCGCTTTCGCCCTGTCCAACCTAGGAGGTCGGGCGAAGACCTGGGCGTACACGCGCGAAGCGACAACGCCGGGTTGTTTCACAACCTGGGCTCAGCTGTGTCAACAGCTTAGAGCCGCCTTCCTTCCGGCGAACTACGAGTATCGCCAGCGCTCGCGCTTCCTTGCCTGTAAACAAGGGAAGCGTGAGCTGCACGAATACATCCAAGAGATGCGAGTGCTCGCTGCATCTCTGGTGGGGAACCCCCTACCTGAACACATCAAGGTGACAGTGTTCATGGATGGCCTGAATGTGTGCCCATCCCGCACACAGTTGTTCCGCGTGCATGCGAACACTATGGAGGAGGCGATACAGATCGCCCTCCAAGAGGAGTACAGCCACCGACGGCTCGTACTCCTACGTCGGTGTGGCAGGACCACAATGTGTCAACAGGAGTAGTTCACGGAGCTCCAGCAGCTGGAGCTAGCACCGGACCGGTACCCATGGAACTGGGTACGGCCGTACAGAGCTCCATCCGTTGCTACGGATGTGGGAAGCTCGGGCACATGCAACGTGCCTGCCCTGCGGGAGGGCAAAGGAAGTTCCCTTCCAAACCTAGGGGCTCGAGGGGCCCGTGGCAGAAGCCGCGACCCAAGATCCAGGGGAACTGGGGTCACCAGTAGGGGCAGGGTGCCCTACTGGGGAAGATCTAAGTCCCCATGGTAGGAGTGCGGACGGCGCACGCCATGGAGGCTTAGCCCCTGAGAGCCTGGGTGCTCTCGAGACGAGGAAGAGCAGCGGCGGACTGCTCGTGGTACACGCAAGTGTACGGGGATATGGAGATCCCTTTAGAGTCCTGATTGACTCTGGGGCGTCGGCGAACTTTGCTCGACGCCAGACGGTCGCGCGGAATGGCGACAAGTATGCCGATGCTTTGAGAGAAAGCAAAGGCAGGGGCCAGGTCTCGGTGAGACTGACCGATGGTACAGTGGTTAACGTACCTGGGGTCCGTATGGACCTGGCTGTAAAGTTTGAAGACTTTGACAGCACGGAGTCGTTTCTTGTCCTAGACATGGACAAGTACGACTTGATCCTGGGCATGCCGTGGCTCGAAAAGCACGAGCCCTGGATCGATTGGCGCGGCAAAGCCATTGGGGCTAGCCGGCCTGCAGTCTCCGACAGAGCTTTGGTGAGTAATGTTCCCACCTCTGTCCGGGACTGGGGCGCCAGAGATGGTCGCCAAGGCGCTTATGCGCCCGAAGAAGTACTGGGAGTCACTGACTACAACGAAGATGTTGCGATGAGCCTCGCAACCGGTCGTGAGACCAAGGCTCATTGCCAAGCGTGTGGGATTGCCGCGACGGTAAGTCCCAACGCTGAGAGTCGTCGCGCCGTATGGGCTTCGACTGTGGCAGTGCCGGACGGCACTGACCAGGCGGGTAACATAGGTCCGCAAGCAGCAGAGACTGCTGAGGAGAGCGCTAAAGGCGTCTCCTGTGTGGGTAACATAGGTCCACAAGTGGGTAACATAGGTCCACGGGCGGGTAACGTAGTTCCGCAAGCGGGTAACATAGGTCCGCAAGCAGCTGAGGCTGCTGGGGAGGGCGCCGAGAGCGCCTCCGGTGTGGGTAACATAGTTCCACACAAGGTCGAGGAGACCGAGAAGATTGAGAGCACAGCGTGCGTCTCTAGCGTGGGTAACAGAGTTCCACGCGGGGTCAAGAAGACCAGTACGAGTGCGGAGGTGTCGGTGAACACCTCCCGTGTGGATAACCAAGTACCACACTCGGAGTCTGAGACTCCACCGGCACGGCCGGTCGAAGAACAATGCCATGTCTTCGACGGCGTGTCCGGTCGTCAAGTGAAGGCAGGTGCCGTCCATCTGGAGGCACTGCCAGAGGTGTCAGCACTGCTGAACTTCGAGGAACTGTCCATGAAGGACTTCCTGGCCGAGTTGAAGGCCGGAGAGATTGCGGAGATGGTGCTCCTGAAGCCGGAGACCTCTCCTGAAGATTTGAACTCTTCCTCCGTAATGGACGAGGATGTCCAGGAAGGGTTCACGAAGCAGCGTGCAACGCGCTTGGGTTCTGAGATCCTCAAGAACCCGGAGGATCCAGTGTATCCTCTTGTGAAAGAGTACTTGGATGTGGTGTCAAAACATCCTTCACCCAACTCCCGCCGGATCGGGGAGTTCGGCACGAGATTGATCTTGTGCCTGGCACAACGTACTGTGTCACGAGGCAGTGGCCTCTACCTCGCGAGCAGTGCGAGGTCATAGATGCCTTCTTCCCCGAGAAGGCGAAGTCGGGCATGGTGCGGGAGTCGAAGTTCCCGCACTCGACGCCAACCTTCAGCGTTCGCAAACCGAACGGGAAGTGGCGTCTGGTTCATGCTTGTAACAAGCTTAACAATGCGACGGTACTGGCACAGACGCCGATCCCTCGCAAGGATGTGTTGCTGAACAACATGTCGGGTTATACGCTGTACAGTGCCCTGGATCTGGTAGACGGATACTACCAGATCCTGATGCGGGAGAGTGACATTCCTCTCACCGCAGTGAGCACCCCGAGCGGGATGCTCTGGGAGTGGCTAGTGATGCCACAGGTGTTATCGAATGCCCCAGCGACGTTCAATCGCTTGGTCACACAACTGTTTAAACCATTGCGTACGTTCGCTCAGACGTACTTCGACGATATATTCGTCCATAGCCGTGCCGAAGGTGGTCAGACGGCTATGGAGGTGCATTTGAAGCACCTCCGTCGAGTGTTTGAGGTCATGAGAGCTAACAAGCTCTATGCCAACATCGACAAGTGCGTCTTTGCAGCTGAGGAGATAAAAGTCCTCGGCTGCTTTGTCAGCAGGGTCAGCGTGCGCGCCGATCCAGGGAAGGTCAAGGCCATAGCGGCTTGGCCGACCCCGAGGTCACAGAAGGACCTCCGGAAGTGGTTGGGCTTAGCCAACTATCTTCATAAGTACAGCGCAGGGTACGATGAACTAGCTCGACCCTTGTCGGATCTCTTAAAGAAAGATGCCGACTGGGTCTGGGAGCGACAGCACCAGGATGCTTTTCATAGCATCAAGGCGAGCTTACAGCATGCGCCAGTCCTGGCCTTGCCGGACGAGAACAAGTCATTTAGCGTCGTCTGCGACGCTTCTGACTATGCAATAGGCTGTGCGCTATTGCAGAAGGACGATGAAGGACACGAACGTGTCATCTCCTTCCAGTCCAGGCAGCTGAAGGCTGCCGAACGGAACTATCCCGTTCATGACAAGGAGCTACTTGCAATGAAGTACGCCCTTGTCAAGTTTAGATTTCATCTCTTGGGCACGAGGCCCTTTGTGATCTATACTGATCACGCGTCCTTGCGGACTGCCACCAACTCGCCGCATCTGTCGCAGCGGATGGCGAGGTGGCTGTCATTCTTCGCGGAATACAACTTCCGCGTTGAATTCAAGCCGGGCAAGCTGAACGTGCTTGCCGATGCATTTTCTCGTCGACCTGACTATGAGCTAGCTCATGTCAGTCGGGTCACGACAGATCTATACGATCGGATACGCTTAGCGTATCAAGTGGATGAGAACTACACATTACTGGTGTGGTTCTTGCCGATGGCAAGGACGCCGAGACCGATAGGCTCTCTCCTTGACAGCGATCATAGCTCCATCGCTACGTGTTTATGGATGGGTTATTCCACTATCGAGTAGACCCTAGCGATACTCCTCGGGTTGGCGTTCCAAACGACGATATGGCACACTTCTAGAGGCGCATGATGCGCCGATAAGTGGCCATCTTGGCCGAGAGAAGACCTACCAAGCGGTCGCTCAGACATTTTGGTGGCCCCGCATGTATAAGTGGGTGGCACACTATGTCAAGACATATGAAACATGTCAGAGGGTGAAGCCTTCGGGCCACGCCTCGGCTCCACTTCAGAGCCTACCAGTACCAGCGGATTGCTGGAAGCCGATGAGTCTCGACTTCGTCTTCGGCCTGCCGGCCGATGGCAAGGACAACACCGGCATATTGGTGTTTGTCTGCAGCTTGAGCAAGATGCTGCATCTTGCTCCGGTACGTGACAAGGTCACCGGGAAACAAGCTGCACAGCTGTTCCTAGATAGCGTGCTTCGCTATCATGGTCTACCAGAGACCATAGTCTCGGACAGAGACCCGCGTTTCACGGGTGCGTTCTGGGACACCCTGTTCCAGCTAGTGGGAACTAAGTTGACGATGTCAACTGCGGACCATCCGCAGACGGATGGTCAGACGGAGCGCGTCAACCACGTGCTCGAAGATACTCTACGCAGTATCTGTGCTGAGGCATCTCGGCCCTGGTCAGACCAGCTTCCTATGGTTGAGGTTGCACTCAACAATGCGGTACACCCATCAACGGGGTTTACCCCGTTCTATTTGAATGGGTTACGACACCCCCAGGTGCCGCTAACCTTGCGGGGAGGTACCGATGCCTCCATCGTAAGTGGGGAAGAGGATCGGAAAGCCTTTTCCTCCCAGGTCTCGGAAATCGAGCCAGAGTCTTTGAAAAGACAGTTGTCGTCGTTTATAGACAACAGGCTGACGTTAATCAGCCGGGTTAGAGACGCAATGGCGTTAGCCCAAGACAAGCAAAAGGAGTACTCAGACAAAAGAAGTCGGGGAAACTTAAACGTGTTTAACGTTGGGGACCTAGTTCTCCTAGACACTAAAAACCTACCGCTAAAGGTGGTTAGCTCTGTAGAGAGCAACAAGTTGAAGCACCGCTTCATCGGACCCTTTGCGGTCCTGGCCAGACATGGCACGGCGTATACCATTGACCTCCCGAAGTCAATGGCGACGCACCTGACGTTCTACGTGGGGCGTCTTAAACGGTATCACGACCCGCTGGGTCTTCCTTCTCGGACGGAGGAAGACCAAGGTGAGAACTCACCTCCTCGAAACGAGGCTGAGTCCTCTGGACAACCGGAGCTGCCGGTGTCGAAGCCTGTGAATGAAACGCAGGCTGGTACCCACGTGATTCATACGAAGGATATGACGGTACCGAGTGGGAAGAACTTGGGTAAGAACTATACCCATAAGCCGAGTGGTACGAGTACCCCTGCTGCTCATAAGAGGGCATCCGACCATGCACCTCATGGCTTAGAACGTCTAAGCCTCGACGGAGCTCCTTCAAGGCAGCAGCCGGAGCTCGGCGGTCAACGCGCCCATGGAGCTCATGGGTCTCACGACCAAGAGCGTCCAAGTCCTGACGAAGGACCTCAAGGACCCCTGGCTTGCCAGCCTGAGAGGCAGCCTGACCACCAGGTCCAAGCCCAAGGGCTATATCGATCACATAAACACGATCTTGAAGCTGACGGACCTCGTCGCTTAACAGGGACCCCACAGAGTCCTGACCCGAAGTTGAGGGTCCAGAAGGATACGGCTGAGAAGGAGCCTCGCACTCAAACGCGTACGAGAGCTCCTCCTGCCCTCCTTGATCGGAACGGCGAGCTCCACTACCATGTGGAGCAGGTCGTCCAAGAGCAGCGGCGCTCTGGGAAGCGCCAGCTGCTTGTGAAGTGGCGGGGATACTCCTCGTCACAGAACTCGTGGGAGCCGGAAGACCGGCTCCGGGTTGACTGCCCAAAGACTGTTGAGATTTGGGATCAACAGCCGGGGCGTAAGTAGTTCGCGGCTTCTTAGCCGCCTTACGGTGTACGGTCCCTGGGTTGACGGAACCGTACCCGCGCTCGTCTTGAGCGCTGGACTTAGACTGCTGTCTAAGTCCCTCCATGACGGAGTGGGGTTGCCGCTTAGCAATTAAGTGGGCAAACTGAATGCGAAGATCTCGCTGGTCCAAGACGTAGGACAGCAAGCGATCTTCTCAGAGTTCCTTTAACTCCTGAACTGTGAAGTTCGTCAGAGAAACCCATCTCCAGAACAGGTCTTCTGTCTGGGATTGGGTTGTGGTGTTCTCGGGCTGTACCCAAGGGTACCCCCACATGGGGAAGAGCTCACCACGGTCTTTCGGCTTCTTGCGGAGACTTGTGAATTCCTTGAGAGGAATTCGGTGTGGTGCAAGCAGCACACACCTAGCGGCCTCAATGTCATTGACAAAGAGTGGTTCAACTTGAACCAAGGCACGTTCATAGGCGCCACGTGAAGTGCGCCCATGGTTTAGACTACGAGGGGCCTTGAGGTGCTCCAAGAACATGGGAGACCCAGACCCCGCATCCCGTGGGTAGTATCCGCGAGGATACACCGGCGTGGGAGGCGCAGGATCGCCTTGCAGTTGAGCAGCTTGATGGCGCTCCTGCCGTGCATCGAGATCGTTGAAGATCTCTTGGGGCTCGGTGACAGCCCCCTCCTCTTCTGCCTCATCCGAAGAGGAGTCGAATATACTATGGTAGTCTTTCGAGAAACTAGACTCGCGAGAAGGAGTCTCAGGGGCTGCGCCCTTCTTAGCAGCAGCAGTACCCTCATCAGCCCGTTTTGGAGAAGCTGCTTTCACAGCTTGGGCTCAAGCCTTACCTTCGGCTAAGGTAAGGTTCTTGGCAGGCGAGCTCGTCGAAGCTGCCTTTGCCTCGGATGATTTAGCATCATCAACAGGAGCGCCCTGAGAAGAAGTTGGATCCTTGGTGGATCCAGGAGAGTTTCCATCAGACTCTGATCCCGTGATCATGGGGATATCGAATACAGGGGACTCTGCCCCAGGACTGTGGTCCCGATAGGCGAACCGAGGGTTCGGCCTATCGTCGGGTGACAAGGAGCTCGAGCGACTGCGTCGCGGGCTCCCTCCTTGTTTGGCAGCAGCAGTGGTATGCTTACTGGCTGCCTCGGAAGCTGCCTTGCGGGCTTCCTTGTGCGGAGCGGCCTTGTCTTTCGACTTGGCCTCAGCAGTCTTCGACCTCGCGGTCTTAGACTTGGAAGGCGCTGAAGCGCCGTGGGTGCTTGCCTTCCATGGCTTGATGGAGATGTTGACGTGGCAACCTCGGTGTCTTGTACTAGCGCAAAAGGCTTAATGAAAGCCTCAAAGCCACAACGGTGGCTCGTCGATGAGTATCGACACGGAAAGGAAAGAGAGCGGTGCACTATTTCTAACTCCTCATTGGTTGGGGGTGTTCCTAATCTAAGTGGGGGAGGGTGTAACGGGGTTACATGAAGGGGTACCCTAGAAAGGGTGCCGCCTTTAGAAGTAGATATACTTCTGTGGGTATTTGTTTTAACCCCCCCCCCAGCCCGAAGGAAAATATTTGCGCCCATCGACCGAATTATCGTGTATAGAAGGGAAAGGGTTTTGCTACTAAATCAAAGATAAAACTTATCGTGTCCGGTTACAAAACTCATGCGAACCCCCACCCCTTGATGTGGGCAGCTTTGCTATCGTGTCCCGACCTACTTATCATGTGCGGTGAATGGACATTATACAGGGTATGTGCGATCTATCATGTCCGGAGCGGCGAGAGAAATGTCAGTAGAAACAGAGACCATGGGCTCATGTGAAAGAGACATCGCTATTTTTGTCGATATTTAGACTCACAAATCAGCGCTCAATGCGTTTATTCAAACCAAGTCAAAATCGCTACGCTTCCAGCAATCGATGATGGTGTGGCCACCTTCCCGCCAGCAATCACTGATTGCTGGCATCGTCAGCCACTCGACGGCGTTGTGGCGTCCCCTCGTTGTCAGACACTTCCCCACCGTCCGTCACCCGCACGCGCAACTTGCGCTTTCCTCGGCTAGGCTTGTTGGCACCGTCTTTCCAGCAAAGATGCCAGATTTTGAAGCAGGTACGGGCTTGACCGTTGTAAGAATGCTTGACCTTGTTGCACAAGTACACTGGAGTCTTCGTGATCTCACCTGTCTTCTCATTCTTCTTTGTCAGCGTGCAGGTGCTGCACTGGAAGGAGGTGTCGCCCCCCGTGACCTTGTCCTTGAGCAGAGAGCAGACTTTGCAGGCCCTCTGCCTGCGTTCGTGCTGCCCTCCGTGTTGCCTTTGCGCTTGTCATCGGTTAGGATAGGCATGTGGCGCGACGCTACACCTTCACGCGCCTTGGTCGGCGTAAACGTTGGCCCAGGCGATCCCAGCAGGTCCTCCCAGTCACTGTCGCTTATCTGGCAAAGCTCCAGGTGAAGTTGCTTGAGGAAGGTGATATGTGAGAGCCTCGACTTGTTTGCTGCCGTACGCGCGTGGTTCAAGATGATAAAAGCGTTGACGAGGGCTAAATCTACAAAGACCAAGAAGAGACTCGTGTAGTACTTCAGGAAGCGTACGGCCAATTGCAGGGAGTACCTGTAGCGAGGTGTATAAGACACGATTAGATATCGATAAAACTGTACCAGACACGATAACCCACAAACCTCTGAAGTCACAGCTGATCGTGTACGTCTACACCGCCCATGTACGTTTGGTAGTCCTTTACGATCCTCGGGCACGCCACTTCCTCTTGTAAACCACTATATGTACGACGTACAATGCAATCTAGCTGTGTACTCCCACCGGTTGACAGCAGATATACAGGACGGTTGTCCCATCATTTGGTCGTCGTCACACCGGGAACAAGGCTAGAATCGGCAAATGTGTACGTCCCTCGGTCGATTCCAGTCGGACGGCTCTGCTCTTTCTTCTTCTTGTTCTTGTCAGGCACAACTTGAGCGGCTAGACCTTTCCGACCTGTCATCACGGTCACAACGCTATAATACCCCATAGTAAGTAGCTCCAAGGCTAGCGGGATTGATGTGTAAAAGCGATCCATGACGATGAGTCGCATTGTGTTAGGCTGCTCGTCTCCAAAAGCCGCACGCAGATTGCGCACTACCGCCACAGGACCAGTTCTCTCATCACGCAGTGATACGCCGTTCACTGTTCCTGCTTTACCTAAGTAAGCTTCAAACCTGTACCATACAAGATAGCAGGAACACGTATCAGTATTAGACACGATAACAGACTCTAGTTGTAAAAAAAAACGAGCGTGTCAGCAGACACGCTCGTGTACCTACCGAATGCAGTAAGCAGGGTACGAACAGCACAGCATAAACAGCTTGGTACCGTACTTGTGCGGCTTGTCCTTCATATACACTCGCATACGGTTGAACGACGATCTCGACGGTAACATAGCTTCGTCGAAAGCTATGATAGGGGGTGTTTTGTATCCATCGAGAAACGTATTCTGAAGTGCGTCAATAACCGGACGTAGCTTCCACGCACGGTCCACAACAGCGCGCGGGTCTCTATTGCCGCTAAAATGCAGGTTTCGAGCAATATGAGCGAAGCGGTCACGTGTCATGAAGCGTCCGAAGCAACCACGAGGAATGGCCCCCTCGTCTGTTGTCTTCCAGTGATGCTGCAGCTTCTCCTTGTTTGGTGCGATGGCTCGAGCAATCAGCAACCCGATGAAAACACACTCGTCTCGTCCCGTAATTGGGGGCGACTGCTCCTTCTTGGCTTGGATCGCTTCACGCGTATGACGTTGAAATCCAGGTTTCTTCCGCTCACGTTGAACTTGCTTGTTATACTGGTCCGTCACACGCGCATCCATCTTCTCGGCGAAGTAGTCTTCGCTGGCAGTAGCAATATTTTCCCACAGACGCGGTGTCATAAAGTAGAACAGTGCATTCACGGGGCTAGTGGCGGCGGCCAAAGCTTCCTCACTGGGACCGTATGAACTGTCAAAAAGGCCCGGGAAGTCGTCTTGCATTGCATGTGGTTGGCGGCCCTCATCCAAGTTACGTTGCTCTTGCGTAAGGTTACCTGTAACCACAGCTAAACAAACATATCCGTGAAAACTAAGCCTCGTACATCACGTTATCAATAGCGCGCGTACCATTGCTTGCCGGTGCTTGTGGTTTTGCGATACTGGACTGCACAGCAGGAGAAGAACGACCGGCAGGGCTAACCGACGGTGTCCCTGTCCCGTACACGATACAAGAAACATGTTAACATGTATCGCACTTGATAAGTAGAAATGGAAATTATACCTTGGTCTTCGAAACCAGCCAACTCTTGTCCTCGGTGTCCCAGCTCGGTAGTGTAGTTCGTTGAATGAGTCGACGCATTGTCCGACATCTAGAATATCGCGATTGTTAATATTTGGACGCGTGACAACATAAACCACACGCGTTACCGTCACTTCCATCACGAGTTTGGCTGTTCGAGGGCTGCTCTGTGGTCTTCTCTGCTTCATGGCGCTCCAAATCCGTTGCATAAACACAATACTGGTCAGAACTCAGCACATTCAGCTCCAAACGCTGCAGAATACCTTTGTCCAGCTCGTCCAGATAGCGCATAAGCTCTTCAGAGCCGACGAAGTAGTCCACGCCGCGAACGTCGCCCCGTGTCTTGCCTGGGCGGCAATACGTGTACTCGGTCTCGAGCCCCCGCGGTCGCTTTGACGACCATCCTTCCTTGAGCAGCTCTGACCACCGACGGCGAAACGCTGACATCTCTCTCTCCCCGCAAAATCTCAAATGACAACCAACCGTCTGGTCTGCCTTGCCGAAAACCTTTACGTTCTAATCGAGGTACTTGACGCGCTTCCCGTTACCTCTCTCAGCTAATATTTTGAAAATACGTCCCATGTACACTAGCCCAGCTTTTCTGCACATGATCCCCCGTCTGCACACACATCACCTTCCCCTAGTTGACAGAAAATTTGTATGCCAACATACAAAAACCAAGTCTAAATTCCTTATCATTTCTAATACAGGATAAGCCCATTTTCTTATCGAGGCTAATACAAGGCTTCGGGCTGGGGGGGGTTAACACTCTGTTGTGAGAGGTGTGGACCACACTCATGGTGTGGACCACACCACTGCCACGTAGGTCTAGGTTGCTGAGGGCCAACCAATCGTATTTGACCTACCATTTATATGTATAATTAGGATAAAGTATAGTTAATTAGGAGTTTGTATTACAGGCCAAATGAACCTAATTAACTATAAATAAATCAGTCTAAAATCTACTCTAAACTGGCTATTAAGTCCCCTCAGACCAGGGACTAGTGAACTGCTGTTCACTTAGAGTTTGTATACTCTTAATAGCACGCTTCCTCTAAGCAAGGTGCTCGTGTGACCCCGTCACAGCTTGGGGGTATTGTAGTTTGATAAAGGGATCGGTACTGATCCACAACATCTTCGTTTGTTTGAACTATCCTAGTTTGAAGTGTTCTAAACTCGTCCAACAGCGCATGGTGGTCGCGAACGAATTTGGTGATAGTAACACATTTCTCCCGAATTGACTTGAAGAACGCTAGTTTAATCACATCTTGTATGAGGAGGTTGATGGTATGAGCAGCACACCCTCCAGCGAAAATGGGTAATTTGCTCTTCAAACGCCCCCAAGAAATCACCATGTTGCTTGCGTTGTTTGTCATCACGCTTGCAACAATAGCGCCAGTTTCAGTTTGCACTTCGTTAATGACACGTTCTAACTCCATGGCGATGTATGCACCCGTGTGCTGCTCGGTCCCAGTAGCTAAAGAAGACCAAAATAATACAGGCCTCCCAGGAGCGACAACCACGAAGTTAATGATGCTAGAATTGTTCGTGTCGCTCCACCCATCTATAACAATTCACACCACACGTTGTTGTTTAATTAGTGAAACCACAAATCGCTTGCATTTCTCGCGCATGCTGGTCAAATTGGGCCTGCTAACTTGTTCCGTGATGGCAATCGAATTCCGGGTGCATAGAGTATAGAGTAGAGATTCAACGAGTACAAATGATAGCGCACATCCAAAAATCATTTGTGCCAGTGCAAAGTCAAATTGTTCTTGGGTTATTGAGTGACGTCAATACGTGCTGGAAAATGCGGTGTCAGAACTGGTATTCTGCGACAAAGTAGGAAGAGAATCAGCATTCACTTTAGAATTGGCTTGCGTTCGAGGCTGCTTTCTTAGTGTATCCACTCGCAAATACTCGGTCCACTGCTGTCGAACCAGCGGCGGTGCTCTCTTGCAATTGACGAGATGTGGAACCATAAAGCGCCCGGGCTGACCAGTGTTAATTCTGTGCTGACAATATCTACACTGAGCAGCGCTCTTGCCGTTTCCTTTCGGTTCCTTCTCAAAGTGTGCCCAAACCGGATGGTCAGGGCGACCTGGACGTCGGGAAGAAGAGCGCTGTGATGATCTAGCCGGTGACGGTGTTGAAGAGGGGTGCTGCCCAGTCGATTCGGTCAGCGTAGTTTGAGATAGCTACTGATCCCCCGGCTTTCTGCACAAGCAACAGGTGACTCGGAAACACGGTGCTGCCATTCCCGAGCAGCGGTTGATCCCCACACCGCAGGGAACGATGGTGATGGCAATAACTGCGTCGTCACCGAAGACGGAGACTGGCCTCGAATAGCCTCTGGGTTCCCGTGGCGCGACATTGACTAAGTTCTTCGCTGGTGGGATCTGGAGTCATCATTGTTGCAACGAACCTGAAGGATGTGGTCTGCACAGAATGAGGCTTGTATTAATAATACGCCCAGTGTTAGGGTAGTTGTCTGTACGATAATGGGGTTTTCAACAATGCCATTAGTTTGAATACCGTTTTCAATGTTAACAAAGTATAGAACGTTTTCAACGCTATTGGTTAGATATCATCCCTATTTCCTGACCAGAGGTAAACCGCACTCTTTTGAACATTTTGGACAGAATTGACAATACATCTCCACTGTAGTGAGTGACTCTGGCCTGTGCACACGTGACATAACTTGCGACTTCGAGAGACCAACCACTACAATGTTCTTGTCATATCCATAGTATAAACCGCTCAGTTCACGCTAAATTTGACGTTCTGGCCGTGTGGTGTCGCTATTATCAGCCATGACCTTCGTGTTCTCCTTGATATCATTCAGACGGCTGACAATGGCGGTATCTCGACATCTGTGAGACCGAACACTCAAGTAGCCCATTGAAGAAATGTGAAATTCCATAGCTCTTTTACAGCCGGTACGGTACTTCAAATATCGACAAGATATCTTCTTAGATGATACCCACGAATGTGCGTATAGCCTTGATAAAAGCAAGTTGTTTGTTCTGGAAGCGCTTCCGGCTGCCCTGCACCTGCGTTTAGTATTGCCAGATCTGTAGTGACACAATACTTTATTACCTAGCAATATTCCACCTACAATTTTAAGATAATAAATCTAGTTTGTCGCAAAATCCAGATGTCCGTTCCAAGATCAAATCCGTTCTCTATCTGATCGATTTTAGAACCTTCCGGCGCAGCAGACATTTCCGCTATTGGAGTCATTCAACTAAAGCAGCGATAGCACTTGCCCGATCAGAGCTCAATGCACATCATCGTCAGCAATACTATGCGAAGATGGCTAGAGTTGTGGAACAACACCAACAAACGATGGACGTGAAATTTCTCGTCTTTAAGGGTGATCACATCGGGGTCAAACTAACTATTTTTATCAAGCAGCTCAAATCGGACTTTGCGCTTAAGCGGTAAGATTTAGTTCTCGATGTCGCCATCGTCGGTTAAGAAATCAATCAATGTGCTCTCAAAAGGACAGCCACTTGGCATGAACGTAAGTGACAAACTGTTACAGTAATGGGCTGAGCCCACGCTATAGTGCTCAGTCTATAACGGTGGATTGGTAGCACTTATGAGGAAGCAGGCGTGGAGACGTCTATGATGATGGAGCTGGCTGAGTTACTGTAACTATATGTGTAGTACTTAAGCTATTGTGTGAGACCTCTATCTCACTAATTGTAAGTGGGGATGCTGAGAGTCAACACACTGCCTGACCAGAGCAGTACGAGAATCGATCAGTTCTCTGTTGGGTTTACTCAAGAATGGGAGCCATTAAATCGGGGCATCCTATCGGCACTTCAACAGCACCCCACACTTTAACTCGATCCTATAGTAGACATAGGTCAAACAAAATGCACTCATGACATTGGTCATGCTGGTTTCTATGCCTACTAGCACCCTCAAAGTTCATCTTTGTCTTCACTGACTTCTTCGGAAATCGTCCATGTGAACAGCAAACACCTCCCAAATTGAGCATTACGGACCTGACGGACGCCGAAATATTTCGTTCTGGTCGGCACGTTTATCGTGAACAATGTGAACGACAACATAACCGCTTTAAACAAGTATATCTGGTCAATGATGGACAATCGTTCAGATCCAGTCCCAAGCCCATTGAACGGGGCAAAGCAAAGATAAACAGAAACACGTTTCGACGCAAGGGATTCGTATATTCGTTGAAGACGTTCATTGAGATGAAATGCGGAGAAGTTGGAGCTTAGAATGCGAGTGGATTCAATACGAATACACGAATACTATCATGAACATTAGCTGGTGCGCCAATAACCCAGGCATTGTGGCTAAATACTCATAAAGACTATCTGGTGTCTGGAATGCTGTATTCGGAATATCATTTTCTCGCATTTAGTACTGATAGCATGTGGTCAGTCAGGCAAGGCTCGACTGTTCGTTCGTTGTTCCTACCATTTTCTTCAAAATTTTATCTATCTATCTATCTATCTATCTATCTATCTATCTATCTAGCTATCTAGCTAGCTATCTATCGATCTATCGATCTAGCGAGCTAGCGAGCGAGCGAGCTAGCGAGCGATCGAGCTAGCGAGCGAGCTAGCGAGCTAGCGATCGATCTATCGAGCGATCTATCTATCGAGCTATCTAGCTAGCTAGCGATCTAGCTAGCGAGCGAGCTAGCTATCTATCTATCTATCTATCTATCTAGCTATCTATCTATCTATCTATCTATCTATCTATCTATCTATCTATCTATCTATCTATCTATCTATCTATCTATCTATCTATCTATCTATCTATCTATCTAGCTATCTATCTATCTATCATCTATCTATCTATCTATCTATCTATCTATCTATCTATCTATCTATCTATCTATCTATCTATCTATCTATCTATCTATCTATCTATCTATCTATCTATCTATCTATCTATCTATCTATCTATCTATCTATCTATCTATCTATCTATCTATATATTATCTATGCAAGGCATCGGCATTATTTGACATACCGTGTTCGAGAACTTTACTCTGTAGCCATGTGAAACCCCCCAGCAGGCTTATGAACGTAAATAGGTTAATATTCCGTGTGGGGGTTGATGTCTGAATATATCCGACTGCCTCCATCTCGTGAACTCACCGCAAATCGCCCGCCTCTTGACCTGGAGATTGGCTCCCCTTCAGCCTGAAGATTTGTTCAATACTCTTGCCTTCGATATTGAACTTTCCTTGCTCCAAATGTGTAATCCGTGGGGTAAACGTCTGTCAAATTAACCCTGGACACTTGCACAAGTATGGGTAGATTAAAATTTTCTTACAATCGTTAATGTTTCGAGGCGTGTAGGATAGGGTTTTCTGTGTCAGGTTGAAGAAGAAACGGACATCGAATTGGCCTTCTTGAACATGTGGCGAGATTGTTTTGGCGAAACCAACCACGTTTCCCCAGGCTCAAGTCCGAAACACGAAATATCAAACACGGCATTTTTTCACTGGGAAAGTCATGCATAAATGAGTATTTAAAGTCTCCACCTTACCCTCGCTTGACTGGATGGAGTTATTTCTGTAGCCCAATCGGTCTGGCGGTTTACCTTCATCAACTATGACATACTAAATAATACTTCTCGTTCAGCGGGTGTGATCAATACAACAAACGCTGTTGTGTAATTTCTGTGCCATCAATCAGAATTGCCAGTTTGATACTTCGCTTGGGCAGTGTCTCTGCCGTGCCATTAGTCATCATTAAACTTGTGTTACGAAGAGGCTGTGCGAAATTGCAAGATCACCGGAGTCCTCTTGTACATGACGCCCGAACTGCCGACTAACGGAGGGGGTACTCCAATCTTCAGTGAAACTACTTAATCTCACCACCTTTTGTGTACCCATCGGTGGGACTAAATCGCTCCTCAGGTGATCTCGGGAGACACGCTTGTTTTTGTTCATGATCTGTAGCGGAGATACTCCTACTCGCTGCGCCGATAAGATATCGAGTCGTCGATCTTGGGTTTCTTGATCGATCTCGATCTGGCCATTGTCGATCTTGGCCGGGTATGTGTCTTGTGGTCGGTGTGTGACCTTTATCCAGTGGAACCAATACGTGCTCACCGCTTCCTATAGTGGGGGTTTGATATGAGGGTTGACGAGCGTTCTGCCAAGCAATCCGGGTGCAGGAACTCTACTTGGTGTCTATCGTAGTCTTGCGTAACGTCGGGAGGGTCAACATTGAATATTCATCCCGGAACAGCGAAGATGATGAAGACTTGATCCGTAGAAGGTGAAACCAACTCTGAATTAAAGGGTAATGTCCTATGCTTCCCATCTGTGGCTATCCATACTGCACTGCCTTCACAATTCCTATAATAAATCAAGATCGATATTACCTGCTCAGATCGATAACGCGTGGTACAACCAGTTTGGCCGGGGATGATGTAGCACATACCCTGATCACTATAGAGAGTGCCATTGTCGACGGAGTCACCCTTGATCTTGATTGACGTGACGGAATTGAAGTCTGCAAACTTCCTATCCGCTTCACCATATTTGTTGATACATCACAAATGGAATATTCAAGGGAGTGTTGACTGAGAAATACTGGATTTACACCGTCGATTGAAGCTTAGTTTTTGTCTGACTTATCAGACTTTTGTCAATTTATTACGACAATATTTATGCTGTCACACACGCTCCGAGCAACGGACTACCTTAATGCGCTAGATATCGTCTTTACTAGACTAGCTGAAAGAGTGTTTCTCGCGAAGCTAAGCAAGGCTTAAGTCCTCCCCGCCTTCGAGCTGCCAGGGTCAAGCTTAAGATAATTGTGGCGATTCGATTGTCCATCAAAACAAGCGGTAGAAACAATACGCTATTTTATGCAATAGTAAGAGGAAATTTCAGGCGTGAATGAATAAATAACCTGATGCTCAGGCAGCCCGTTTGGATAGAACACAAGTAAATCTCCGGGCAAACGCAATGCAGAACCTCCGAAATATAATGAACCACCAAAGGAAGATCTGTAATCATGGTTTATTTAGGTGGATCAGTACAACACTGACTATCACGCACTCATGGTGGAGAAGACCGGTGCATTTGTAACAATGATACCATGCAATTTAGCCCCAACATCCATGAACTGGTACCGACTGTATGTGATAGCTTGTGACTGCTCCGAAATGTTCGTACATGGGAAACGATTAAAACCGCAATACGGAAACGTTTTTACCACACCCGTTTTTGAATATAAGATACGGTAAAGTGCATACTTACGTAAATTGGCTCCCTCCACGACTATAAATGTGCTTTAAGATGGGCTGATTCAGGGCAAAATACCAATTTCGCTTATTGAGCTAGGATTATACATTCAATAAGGTCTCCGAGCTGAAATATCGTGCCACCGTCGATAACTCGATCCAACATCACTAGGTGAATCTATAGAGATAGTAATGCGATTGGCCACAGCGCCCCAGTAGTAGCGCGAAATCATCCGAGCGTTTCGCTACGTTTATTGACAAAGCTTGATGGGCGGTTGAAGAACGTAGACGATTGACATAATGGTTTGGTGGTCATCTGGGTGGTATTGAAGAACGTATGTCGAGATGACATGTGGTGTATACCTTATCCCCAGAGCTCGTAAATAGATATGGAATATACCATATTCCATTTATGGCCCCTCCAAATCCTGCTCACCGTCAGTAATAGCTGCCATTGGACTCGCTGGTTGTATGTCCGCGTATGAGACGTGCTCATAACAAAAACAAGTCAAGAATATGCGCTCTTGGAACACGGTAGAACAGGCCCGCCCAAGCTAAACTCGTTGAGCAACCGAAGAAAATCAGGTCTAAACCGACTCCGCCCACCATTGACACACATTGATTCACTACCAAAATTTGTCGATATTTCATACACTGATGTTCACACGCGTCCTGTTACGCATTGAAATCTATAAATCGATCTTTTCATCCTCGCTCTTGTCTACAGACTGGTGCGTTATCACCATTATTGTCGTTAGTGCAGAATGCCTTGATGATGCAGTATTTGATGTACAATCAGAATATCGTTTTGTCGTCTCCTGTCATTGTCAACTTCAGCAGTGTGCATAATCCGTTGGTAGTTATACGCTGCCCATTTGGTGCGGTCAAGCATGAGAGACATACCCCATTGATACAAGCGGCTCTGAGCGTCACGAAATACCATCATATATTTTGTCAAATCACTCAGTTAATGTATACCGAGGAAAGACTTTCTCATTAATATCTGCATTCGAGTTCCTCTAAGCAAATATGTAAAACATTTGTAAAAGCTCGTCCATGCCCCAGGAGCACATGATGAACATCTCATGTACGTGGGTTGCGACCCACTAAAGCAGGGTCTGTGATTAGCTGTATCCCTGCCTCCATTTGTACAACATGTTCTATGTAGAGTCATCTTCCGTGGCTTTCACTAGAGGTCAATAAATCCACACGGAGCTGCCCTTAATATTCTTGGGCTTGTTAGTGCACCGATCATACCTAAAGGTCAAACATGATATCGCATTCAAAATTGCTGTTAATTTTGCCCTGGATGCCATTTAATCTTTTCCCTGAAGACATCTTTATGTTATAGTCGCCCATACTACCTACTAGAAACGCTGTGAAGGCAGAGCAGTAACAATATTGCGTACGTCGAGTCACGATAACGACAATAACAACAATAGGCTAATTAGCCAATGCGCAATGAAATCGGATATCTAGTCTTGCAATACATACCACTAGGATTTTGGGTACATTGTGCAGTATTCGTCGATGCTGGGAGCGTCAGCCAGCGTCTAGCCCCATGAAGTGCTCAGGTACGAGCCCAAGCGGGGTGTCGACGAGTGCCAGGACCTTGGGAGGACTGCGAGTGTGTCGGTCATCACGCCCAATTGCCAATCGGACGGCGGTCAAGCGCGACAGCACAAGGACAGCGATGATCGCAGCGACGTGGACGACGCTGAGCAAGGGAAGGACGGATCACGCGGTCAACGTCACAGGTGGTCTCCAGCTCGCTGTCTATCTTCATGAATGCGTGTTACTGATCTTCGAAGGACGTAGGTCGCTAGGGATTGCGAAGCTTAGGACTTACCGTTTAATTCACTCTGCAACTTTCTGTCTTGCGCTCAAGCAACACTACACTTGGTAGCACTTGTTTCGCGGTGGGGAGAGTTCTCCGTCTTCGACTTTGTTTTTCGGGTGACTCGTCGGTCGCCACTCTTTCCACTTCTGACTTTCAGGAAGTCATATCGGGCTGACTACTAGGACATCACCGGGGGGGGGACTTTCGACCAATCAGCAGTGCCGCGTGGTGTATTTCGACCAATCCGTGAACTTCAACTTCAACTTCGACGTGTGCCATGGCAGACGCCAACATGGAGCACCAAGCTGCGGGCATGCAACCGGACCAGTTCATGCAGGCTATTGAGCACATTGCAGCAGGTCTGAGCCAGCAGAACGCTCAGATCTATCAAGATTTCCAGGTGTACCTGCAGGGCTATCAGCAACAAGTGCAACAGCAGCTGCAAGCGCATTCGGCGCAGCGTGAGCTAAAGATCGAGGGCGTCACCATGCCTACGTACCACGGTCGTCCGCACAAATCTGTGGACGAGTTCATCTTTAGAGCGAAGCTCTTCATGCAAGGGAAGTGCATCGACTTCAAAAACCCACACAACGGTCCGCGCGTCGTGGCTATGCTCGCTGCCAATTTCCGTGACGGCGCAGCGTCATGGTACAATGCGAAAGTGATGGTTGAGCATGTGACCTACACTACCTTGGACGAGCTACACGCCGCACTGACGGCGGAGTTCGTACCTCCCGACCAACAGTTTCGACTGCGAGCCGAGCTGCGCCAGTGCAAGCAGCGTGGGTCCGTAGACGACTTCGTCAAGGACTTTCGACGCATCATGGCTCAAATTCACGGCATGCACCCTCTCAGAGACAAAGAAGGAGGTTATGTACCTTCGTTGTGCTACGCTGGCAGACGCCATCGCTGCAGCTCAGGCTTATGAGCGCACGCATTTCTCTGGCGAACGTAGCAGATCTGCTAGCCTGCAGCCTAGTCGCGGCGCTGGAGAAGAGGCGACTCCGATGGACCTATCTGTGGTCGACAGCCGGCAGATCGACAAGCGTACTTGCCGCGAGCGCAACCTCTGCTTCTACTGCAAAGAGAATGGACACCGAATCGCGAGTTGTCCGCGCAGGAAAGGACCAGGCGGTAGAACGGCGGGGCAAGGCCAGGTCGTGGGGCAGGGAAATGGCTGGGCTCGACGGACGTAAGTGGAGTGTCTGTCGAGCCTGCCCAGCAAGAATCTCCTAGACCTACGGAATCATCGTCGATTGAGATCATGGAACTCTCGACTCTAGACGCGGGCCCTAGCACGCCTTTCATCAAGACTGTCTACATCGCGGACAAACCACTGCGCATGCTGATCGACTCGGGTGCGTCGCACTGCATCCTGAAAGACGGGGTCATGGACACAGCGCAGATGCCTATCATTCAGGTGTCTGCACGTGGATTTGATGGGGGTGCACAGCAGCAGCTGGTCCCAACATGTGATCTCGCGGTGGATTGTGATTCGGTAATTTGTCGGGTATCGTTCATATTTTGGCCAATGACGTACGACTACGACGGTATTTTGGGTCGCCCATGGCTAGAGCAGTGCAATCCGGTGATTGATTGGGCGAACCAGTCGCTCGCATTTCCCAGCTCGAACGCTGATCATCCTGCTATACCTCCGTCACTCTGCAATGAAGAAGTGAGCGAGGTCACATTTGAAGACTTTCGCCGGCGGTTGGAGGCCGGTGAGTACGCCGAAGTCTACACGGTCGAGACGGCGCGCCACGACGACAGGCACCCGGTGGCGGCAGAGGTTCGTGCCCTTCTGCACGAATTCCAAGACGTACTACCAGACGACCTCCACGATCGATTGCCGCCAGAGCGAGATGTGGAGCACGAGATTGCGCTGCGCCCAGGTGCTGTCCCGGCGGCGAGAGCGCCGTTCCGGCACTCTCCGGCCGAGCGGGCCGCGCTGGCCGCGTACGTCGCAGAACTACTAAGGAAGGGCTGGATTGAGCAGTCCGATTCGCCGTGGACTTCCAGTATTTTCGCCGTCCCCAAAAAGGACCCAGTCACGGGTGCGAGTGTGCTCAAGGTCGACTGGATTCGGGCGGGTGACATCTCGCACCCTGTCCGTTGGGTTATCGACTACAGGTACCTGAATTCGCAAACTACGGTGCCTCGCGTTCCTCTCTCTCGAATTGACGACATTCTCAACACACTCCAAGGCGCGAAGATCTTTAGCTGCATCGACCTGACGTCCGGGTATCACCAGATGCGACTCAAGCCTGGATCGCGACCGGCGACTGCGTTTCAAGCGGACGGTGAGCTCTTTCAGTGGGTTGTGGCGCCGATGGGGCTGGCTGGTATGCCTGGCTCCTGGACGCGCCTTATGCGCTATATTTTCGGGAACTCACGCTTTTCGCACTTTTGTGTGGTGTACCTGGACGACATTTGTGTTTTTTCCCAGACGCTGAGTGACCATGTGGAACACCTGCGCGCTGTGCTGACAGCCCTACGCTCGGCAGAACTGTACGCGAACCCGAAGAAGTGTACCTGGGCTCAGGAGGCGGTCGTCTTTCTCGGCCATCGTATTGCCAATTCTACAATCACCCTAGACCAGCTAAGACTGCCGCTATCAGAGACATGGTGGCACCGACGAACACACGGGAACTCCAGCGATTCCTGGGATTGTGTGGCTATTATCGACGATTCCTGGCTGCCTACGCTGAATTAGTGCAGCCATTATCTGACTTGCTCAAGCAATCCACCAGCCGGACGTGGGGGCTGCTGCAGACCACCGCATTCGAGAGAGTCAAGGACCTGCTCCAACGCTCCCCAGTGCTCCAGTTGCCTGACTTCGCGCGGCGGTTCTTCGTCACGACGGATGCCTCTGACATTGCGGTGGGAGGGGTGCTCAGCCAGGTGCACGACTCCGGCGAGCATCCAGTCGCGTTTTTGAGCCGCAAGCTAAGCGACACCGAGCGCCGCTGGCCGGCGCATGAAAAAGAGCTGTATGCGATCAAGTTCTGTCTGGACAAGTGGAGACCGTATTTGCTGGGCGCCAAGTTCACTGTCTACACCGACAACATTGCGTGCAAGTGGTTCTTCACGAAAAAACAGCCCTCTCCCAAACTGCTTCGCTGGTTCGATACTTTCAGCCAGTACAATTTCGACGTATTTCATCGAGCCGGCAGAACCAACGTGGTGGCGGATGCGATCTCCCGACCCGTCGCTGTCAGTGCTATGGTCGTCGCTGGACCAGACCCTGCCGTGGCAGCCCGTATCAAGGCACTCTATTCGTCGGACCCGGACTGTCAACATTTATTGCAGCAGCTGCAGGAGAGCTCATCGATCGAGGGCAAGTACAGCTTGAACAACGGGCTCATTGTGGTGCGAGACGGCCGAAGCCAGCGCATTCTCCTACCCCGAGATGACAAGTTATTGCTGGACGTTCTCATCCAGTATCACGATGAGGCCACTGTCGCGCACCCTGGTGTAGTACGGACGTATCTAGCAGTCTAGCAGGACTTTGTTAGGAATGGCCTTCGGTCGACCGTCGCTGACTATGTGCGAACCTGTGAAACGTGCATGCGCAACAAGACTGGCGAGCGAAAAAAAGGCTTATTGCAGCCGCTGCCCATTCCCGACGCTCCGTGGGTGGATATTGCCATGGACTTTGTGACCGGTCTGCCAACCTCGGGAGGATTCGACGCGGTCCTCGTCGTCGTGTGCCGACTAAGGAAGCGCGCACGCTACCTACCGACGCGGAAGACAACGGATGCAGAAGAAGTGGCTCGGAGGTTTTTTGACAGCATCGTAGTCATTCACGGTGCGCCGCGCTCGATCGTGTCGGACAGGGACCCTAAGTTCATTAGCAAGTTTTGGCAAGCTGTGATGGCAAGCATGCACGTGGAGCTGCGCATGACGGTCTCACACAGAGCTCAGGCCGACGGACAGAGTGAGCGGCAGATTCGCACACTCGAGGACGCTTTACGCTGCACGGTTTCCCACTACGGTGACAATTAGAGTGAGTGGCTGACTAGCATTGAGTATGCACACGCTTCATTGGTCAACGTGTCCACCGGTAAGACACCGATGGAGGTCGACACTGGACGCCGGCCAATACCGCGAATTTGGGCGGCCTCTAATTCCTGTCTGTTCCTCGAAGATCGCCAAGCAGCCATTGACTACGCCAAGGACCAGTTGAGCAAGGCGCAGGCTCGCCAGAAGCGCTACTATGACAAGCACAGGAATCACACCACGTTTGAGCTCTCTGATTTTGTGTACGTCCGTGCGAAGTTACTCAACAAAACGTTCAGCACCCCAGACTACGACATCTCGAAGGATACAACCAAGAACAAGTTGCAGCCTCGCTGGGTGGGTCCGTTTCCCATCGCCAAGCGTATCGGTGAGAATTCCTACCAGCTTGTCCTGCCTCCTGCTCTCAAGTCGCATGACGTGTTTAATGTGGACCAGTTGAAGCTTTCGATCGGGTGCCCACCAGAGTTCGTTGGTCGACCCGTTCGTCGGGCTGCTCCTGTTCTCTACGACGATCAAGGAAACCGCATTTACGTCATCGCGGCGTTGCTTCAGAAGAGGCGTCGCCAAGGCCGCGTGCAGTACCTGGTCATGTGGGCAGATCTACCTGACACCGAGAATTCCTGGGAGAACGTCGGCAACATTTCCAAGGTGGCTCATCGGTCCACGCTCCTCGCCGACTTCCGTCAGCGTCAACGCCGTACATCAATTTAAGTGGTGGGGAATGTAGTATTCGTCGATGCTGGGAGCGTCAGCCAGCGTCTAGCCCCATGAAGTGCTCAGGTACGAGCCCAAGCGGGGTGTCGACGAGTGCCAGGACCTTGGGAGGACTGCGAGTGTGTCGGTCATCACGCCCAATTGCCAATCGGACGGCGGTCAAGCGCGACAGCACAAGGACAGCGATGATCGCAGCGACGTGGACGACGCTGAGCAAGGGAAGGACGGATCACGCGGTCAACGTCACAGGTGGTCTCCAGCTCGCTGTCTATCTTCATGAATGCATGTTACTGATCGTCGAAGGACGTAGGTCGCTAGGGATTACGAAGCTTAGGACTTACAGTTTAATTCACTCTGCAACTTTCTGTCTTGCGCTTAAGCAACACTACACATTGTGTCAGAGGCTTGTAACTCAACAGGATGTGTCGTTTATCTTCTTTCACATAGCCTTCGATTTCTAGATAATGACTCACGCGTCGGAGTCGACATTTCTTCTCTGTAGCTGCCTCCGGGTTGGCTTTGTGCCCCAACACGAAGTACGACTTGCCGTCACATGCGAAGGTAGCGTTCAATAGTGCATCCTTCCACGGATTGTTGAGCAAAGTTTCACCTCTGTGTGACAGTAGTTTGTCAAATTTGTAAATTATCTACCATATGGAAATACTCATTTAAACATAATGATCATTCTCGTCCATAATGCTCTTCGCGTCCTCAACCTCCTGTTTGTTTCGCCTGAAATCGATCATTATTAGGTTGATATTCCAAATACGCTGCTTGCTATAACCGCTTCTATACCGTCATCATCTCAAACGAAAACCGGATACGTCCACAGGGTAAAATACCGATTTGGTCGGGGTCTAGATCGTTATTTATTTGGTCGCATTGTCGCTATAGGTTAGAACAAGTGACTAACGTCTGGCATTGACCTAGGCTCTGATCATAGAAAACGGTATAGTTCCCTAGCTTTTACTGTTAGAAAAACAACATTTACACAAAAATGGGATCATATATAGAACCAATCCAACCTTGTAATTTTATGTGAAGCAAATAGACAAATGACAACTCTGTCACTAAAGTAAGTTATATCATTTATTGTACCTTTCATTGGTTTTGCCGTCCTATTACGACTTTGTAAACCGCTTGGGAGTGGATTAGGGTGCTACTAAACCTAGACTATTACCCCCTTAAACCAAGGGTTCACTTAACTAATTTTAGCCAACCGACAATAGTCGTAAACGTGTAGCAACAGACGCCAAGAAACCAAACGCGAGATATGGAACTTTCACCCCGTAACCCGAGACACCTCCCATTTCCGCGTGAAGTCCAGTGCCTATTGACGATAAAAAAGGGTGGGCCATTGAGTCGATGCAGAGACAAACGACGTCAAACACAATTTGATTTCGTCGTGAAGGACGGGTAACGTGTGTTATGGTCCAAAGTAGATAAGTTTTCGGAGGAAATGAGAGGATCGTTAGTGCCTCCTGACACAGCTTTGTACTTAAACCCAAGCAACGGCGCCGCTCAGAAGCACTTCCAGTCGGCGGAGGACGGTGACAAAAGTCTTTCACTGCAGATCGAGCAAAGTTGGCGTCGCGCTATACTCAGATAGACTGGACAAAGCGCGTTTATGTTAGAGTTGTTCGTGTATATTAAACAAGACGCTCCTCTTGCAACTATTCGTCGCGCTACCCAATCTCGCATCGAGGAGCAGCTTCCGAGAGTAGAAGTATAATTACGCGAGAATGGTGTAGCTGCTGGACCTCCGTCCTCGCTGAACATGGCAACGTCTAAAGCACGTTTATGTACGCCGATGTGGTGAGTGGCGGCCAAGGTATGACGATGGTTGTACGTCTGTCCGGCGGAGCAAGCGCGCAAATTCCCCCCAATGATGATCTTTATGAATGTTGAGGGTAAGCCGATTCGCGGTGTAATAGATAATGTACCTGGAGTGTGTTATGGTACCAGTAAGAAAGGTTGGATGACACAAAGACTTTATCGAGAATATCTCAAAGAAAAATGGCAATAAGGGCAGAACCTCGTGGACGCAAGAAGACTATTTTTCTGGACAACTGCTCCGGGCATCTAGAGGCCGATGAATGTCGTGAAGAACTTGACGCTATTAATTCCGATTTAACGTTGTTCCCACCAAACGCAACAGATCTGTGTCAGCCAGCGGATTCGTTCGTCATCGCGAAAATCAAAGATGCGTGGAAGATGAAATGGAACTAGAAAAAGATGGCGCTGATTTAGAGTGAGTTCTGGCAAAATACTGTCCGAAAGGACGGTTCGTGGTCTGACAAACTTCAAACCCCGGGAAAACGTTTTTTCTTGAGCTGGCAGCTGAGGCGGTGCGAGCGGTGAATCACCAGAAAGATAAAAACGGGATGTCGTACGCTCGCAAGGCCATGATTCGCTGTGGACTATCGCTTGGGCTTAACGGGACGTGGTCCGAAGCAATTGTACCCACGCATGCAAGAGATCATAAAAAAACACTGGGTGCATTTTGACGGTGAGCCTGTAGAGTAGACATGGCCAGGAAAAATTGTACGTTGCGTTTTTATTTCTTTACAATGTTGAAATTGTTACAATACCAATTGGCGCAGTCGTTTGTACTGCACTATTCTATGCGATGTGGTGAGGCTTCGATTCTGCTCACGAAATGTTTTTTGTCATACTTCAAAATTAGTCTTTGTCAATAAATAGTCTAAGTTAGACTATTTAGTGTAAACAAACTTCAAAACCGTTCACACTAAATAGTCTAAGGGAGACTAATTACCATAGACACTTTACCGGTACTCGTATCGGTGACTCCGAGCCAACGGCTGTTTCAAAACGCAGTACCGTGGTGCGCGATTGCGCAAAAACTACCAGTAATACCGGTAATTTCTTCGGTTACCGCGCGATCGCGCAAAACCACGCTTTTTACGTTAAACCGGTTTATCGCGCAGCACTGTACTGCATTTTCAAACAGGAAATGGCTCGGAGTCACCAGTATTGGCGAAAAGGGTATAGTACCGTAGTGCGCGCTCTGAAATGGGTTAATTTTGCTACTTTTGGGTAGCTGCCGAGTCAAAGGCACCCACTTTTTGGGTTCTTCGGACCAATTTTTGGTACCGGTACATAGTGAACCAACTCAGAAAAAACTGATAGTACCGGTATTGCGTGATCGCGCACTACGGTACTGCGCATCATTGCTTTATTGAAAACCAAGTGTTCTGTTGAAAGACCGCGTACGACTGAGGTGAAGGCCTGGAAAAATATGCGCGATAATAGACTTAGCTATCTCGCAACGGCACATTGCCATCGTGGGGATCGTAGTCGTACTGTAGAAGGAACTTCCAGCCATGGTCGGCTACGAAGTTCACCGCTTCTAGAATGTAGTCCACCACGCCATCGCCGGCGAAGTACGGGGAAGCTTATTCGGGAAACTCCTGGCTACAGGATCTCGTCCTTGGCGACGACAACGTAGCCCTGACCAGTGATGTATTCGCGGCTGAGACCAAGCAGACGAGCACCAAATGGACCAGCACATTGGCATACACCGCGAGCTTGGACATCGCGAAGGTGTCGTCTTGACTGGTTTTTGTATAGGCCGAGAAATCCGACAGAATTACGTTTAAGTGCGATTCAACTGACTTGGGTTTTGTAAACAAGTGCCAAAATCGGAGGCTAAATCTGGTAGTACCGTGCTGACAGAAGGGGCATATTAGCGATCAAATCGGACGAAATCGGACGCAATTACGTTTAAGTGCGATTGTTTGACTTGGCGTTTGTATACATTTGACGAAAACGGGGGCTTAATTGCGCTCGATCGGACGTCATTAATCGCTGTATACAAAAACCGTCACCTGGTGATCATGAAGGTGAAGGTATCTGCGAACAGTGCCTTTACACAGAACTCCACCAATGGTTTTAGTTCGAGATTGACTGTCCAAAGTGTTAAGTAAATACGTTGTAGGACATACCCCAGCCTAATAAGACGGTACTTGGATTGTTTACTAGCTATCATTACAACAGCTCGAAAATAACTAGCATTTCACGTGTACATCAATACCTAATAAACGTTCAAGCAACTTTTGGGCAACTTTGTATCAACCTTTGTCAAACTCTCCTCAGTGGTACAGCTGCCTTTAATTCTGGTACAATGATCGTATCCGCCAAAAATGACTTGGTGGACGAAACCACCGATGAATTTATCGGCCCCGTAAATAAAGACTTGATCTTTGTAAACTGCCCCGTATTGAAAAACAGTTTGACGACGATTTTTCTTTCGTCCACCAGGGTAAAACGAGTATTAAAGTGTCAGAATGCGACATTTTAGGAGCTTATTAACGAGTAAAGATTAGATGATCTACAGATTAGGGGCTTATTTCCGACTATAGAATAGTTAGACCAAATATTAGAAGCTTATTAATGACTGCGATTTTGCGGTCCGAATGAGGAGATTATTCGCGACTAAAATTAGACTTAAAATTAAATATTAGGCGTTTATTAGCAACCGCGATTTTACTGTCCGAAATAGGAGCTTATTAACGACTAGGATTAGACTCAAAATTAGCTCTAGGTTAGGTTCTACATTAGGATCTAGATTATGGATTAATAGTGACTAGCTCGCTTAGAGGAAGCGTGCTATTACGAGTATACATACTCTAAGTGAACGGCAGTTCACTAGTCCCTGGTCTTAGGGGACTTAATAATCAGTTTAGAGTAGATTTAAGACTGATTTATTTATAGTTAATTAGGTTACCGCAAAAGTCGGATAGATTTGGCACCCGAAAAGATTTGGCACTCAGTCGGCTCACTGTATTAAGGGAAATACGGCCTACAAGAAAATACCACCTTGTTTTGAAACTGAAATCGTATTTAGCAAAATGGCTACACGATGACTTCCGTCGTGGAGACTACGACAGCAGCAGGTTGTGGTGCTGGTCCAAACGGAATAAAGGGCCCAGCCTTGATAAAGGCGTTCTTGACGGTATCCGTTGTTATCGAGTGAAGCGCTTGCATAGACCGCTGGAACATGTCGTATCGGCGATGGCTGGCAGTTCGTGGAGGCGGGTGCTTAGAATAGAGCTCAGTGTAGCGAGCTCGCAAACTGCTCTTGAATGGAGCCATGACGCCTACATCCAGTGGCTGTGCAACGGACGTACAACCAGCAGGAACGTAGACAGTATACGTACCCATCTCGGCGAGACGGCGCCGCACCGCGACGCACTCGTGAACCTTTAGGCAGTCCAGAATGAGGACACTAGGTCCGTGTACCTGATATTGCCATACCTGCTCTATCCACTCGAGCATCACTCTCTCGCTAAACCAAGCCTTCGCTTGCTCCGAAAATGTGGCCACGGAAGGCACACAATAGCGTTGTACTTCTCTGTGTACGTCATTTCCAGGCTCGCCAGCAAAGACAAAATGCGGTGGAAGCTTACGGCCGCCCGCACAAGCAAGTAGCGCTGCTGTGCAGCGGTAACTACCTTTGCCTGCACCGTTGGCAGGGACGCGAGTCACCCCAACGAAGTCCACCGTTGTCGTGGCGCCAACATCGCAGTAAACAGCGGTTTGGTCCATGTTGTAGAGCACGTAGGGCGGCGGAGCACCGGAAGAAGTGTCCAGAAAGTGATCAATCAGCAGTGTGCTCACTTCAGAGGCAAACGCTTCTTGGAGAGCCAATAATTCGGGGTGTTTCTTGCGACCTGAGTGCGATATGCGTCTTATGGTCAGCCCATATCGCTTCATGAAGCGGCTACACCATGACTTTCGAGCAGCACTTGTTTTGGCGTCCATGAAGCCTGGCAACATTGCCATACATCTCGCAACAATGTCGTCCAATGACACGGGCAGCTAGTCACGACGCTCATCCTTAATCCAGCCGCACAGGGCATCCTCAACAACGACAGAGGGTGACACGCGACCACTACCCCCCACTGTCAGCTTTTTCCCGCGCTTTGTGTCGCGAACAGCGACCCGCATGGACTCTAAATGCTTCTCCCAGTACTGTAGTGCTGAACGCGAGTACGCCTTGCCGTTGAAGAAGGCCACACGCGTCTCGCCCGATGATAGGAAATCTTCAACCGTCTTGATCTTGAACTCGATGGTGTGTGCGAGCTTATGCGATGAGGCGGCATGCTGCCAAGTGCGCGCCATTGGATCGCGCCCCAAAATGCTACCCTCTTCTGCAAAACGAACTTCCCTACTTTTGAGAATCAATGATGGCCATCCGTACAAAAAAAGACTACCGTCAATATCGGAAAGACTTGGCACCTGTCAAATGTGCTTTAGGGACGGATGCCAAATCTATCCGATTTTTGCGGTAGTTGGCCTGTAATACGAATTACTAATTAACTGTAATATAACCTTAATATGCATGTAAAAGTAGATCAAATGCTATTGGTTGGCCCTCAGCCACCTAGACCTACGTGGCAGTAGTGTGGTCCACACCTCTCACAACAGAGTATTAAAACAAAGACCCACAGAAGTATATCTACTTCTAAAGGCGGTACCCTTTCTAGGGTACCCCTTCATGTAACCCCGTTACATCCTCCCCCACTTAGGTTGGAAACCCCCCAACTAATGAGGAGTTAGGAAGAGAGCGCCGTTCTCTTTCCTGTCCTTGTCGATATCCATCGACGAGCCACCGTCGTGGCTTTAAGGCTATCATTCAGCCTTTTGCGCTTTCGCCAGCACCAGAGGTTCCTACGTCAACATCTCCATCAAGATGCCGAAGAAGGCAAGCACCCACGGCAATTCGGCGCCTTCCAAGTCTAAGACCGCGAGGTCGAAGATTGCTAAGGCCAAGTCGAAAGACAAGGCCGCTCCGCACAAGGAAGCCCGCAAGGCGGCTTCCGAGGCAGCCAGCAAGCATATCACTGCTGCTATCAGACAAGGAGAGAGCCCGCGACGCAGTCGCTCGTGCTCCTTGTCGCCCGACAATAGGCCAAACCCTCGGTGCACCTATCGGGACCACAGTCCTGGGTCAGAGTCCCCTGTTTTCGATATCCCGATGATCGCGGGATCAGAGTCTGATGGGGACTCTCCTGGATCCGCTAAGGATCCATTTTCTTCTCAGGATGCTCCTTCACAGGACGCTCCTGTTGATGATACTACATCATCCGAGGCAAAGGCAGCTTCGACGAGCTCGCCTGCCAAGAGCCTTACCTAAACCGAAGGTAAGGCTTGAGCCCAAGCTGCGAAAACAGCTTCTTCAAAGCGGGCTGATGAGGGTGCTGCTAAGAAGAGCGCAGCCCCTGAGACTCCTTCTCGCGAGTCTAGTTTCTCGAAAGACTACCATAGTCTATTCGACTCCTCTTCGGATGAGGCAGAAGAGGAGGGGCTGTCACCGAACCCCAAGAGATCTCCAACGATCTCGATGCACGGCAGGAGCGCCATCAAGCTGCTCAACTGCAAGGCGATCCTGCGCCTCCCACGCCGGTGTATCCTCGCGGATACTACCCACCGGATGCGGGGTCTGGGTCTCCCATGTTCTTGGAGCACCTCAAGGCCCCTCGTGGTCTAAACCATGGGCGCACTTCACGTGGCGCCTATGAGCGTGCCTTGGTTCAAGTTGAACCACTCTTTGTCAATGACATTGAGGCCGCTAGGTGTGTGCTGCTTGCACCACACCGAATTCCTCTCAAGGAATTCACAAGTCTCCGCAAGAAGCCGAAAGACCGTGGTGGGCTCTTCCCCATGTGGGGGTACCCTTGGGTACAGCCCGAGACCACCACAACCCAATCCCAGACAGAAGACCTGTTCTGGAGATGGGTTTCTCTGAAGAACTTCACAGTTCAGGAGTTGAAAGAACTCCGGGAAGATCGCCTGCTGTCCTACGTCTTGGACCAGCGCGATCTTCGCATTCAGTTTGCCCACTTAATCACTAAGCGGCAACTCCACTCCGGCATGGAGGGACTTAGACAGCAGTCTAAGTCCAGCACTCAAGACGAGCGCAGGTACGGTTCCGTCAACCCAGGGACCGTACACCGTAAGGCGGCTAAGAAGCCGCGAACTACTTACGCCCCGGCTGTTGATCCCAAATCTCAACAGTCTTTGGGCAGTCAACCCGGAGCCGGTCTTCCGGCTCCCACGAGTTCTGTGACGAGGAGTATCCCCGCCACTTCACAAGCAGCTGGCGCTTCCCAGAGCGCCGCTGCTCTTGGACGACCCGCTCCACATGGTAGTGGAGCTCGCCGTTCCGATTAAGGAGGGCAGGAGGAGCTCTCGCACGTGTTTGAGTACGAGGCTCCCTCTCAGCCTTATCCTTCTGGCCCTCAACTTCGGGTCGGGACTCTGTGGGGTCCCTGTTAAGCGACGAGGTCCGTCAGCTTCAAGATCGTGTTTATGTGATCGATATAGCCCTTGGGCTTGGACCTGGTGATCAGGCTGCCGCTCAGACTGGCAAGCCAGAGGTCCTTGAGGTCCTTCGCCAGGATTTGGACGCTCTTGGTCGTGAGACTCGAGAGCTCCATGGTCGTGTTGACCGCCGAGTTCCGGCTTCCGCCCTGAAGGAACTTCGTCGAGGCTTAGACGCTCTAAGCCATGAGGTGCATGGTCGGATGCCCTCTTATGAGCCGCAGGGGTACGCGTACCACTCGGCTTATGGGTATAGTTCTTACCCAAGTTCTTCCCACTCGGTACCATCATATCCTTCGTATGAATCGCGTGGGTACCGGCCTGTGTATCAGCCACAGGCTTCGACACCGGCAGCTCCGGTTGTCCAGAGGACTCAGCCTCGTTTCGAGGAGGTGAGTTCTCACCTTGGTCTTCCTCCGTCTGAGAAGGAGGACCTAGCGGATCGCGATACCGCTTAAGACACCCCACGTAGAACGTCGGGTGCGTCGCCATTGACTTTGGAAGGTCAATGGTATACGCCGCGCCATGTCTGACCAGGACCGCAAACGGTCCGATGAAGCGGTGCTTCAGCTTGTTGCTCTCTACAGAGCTAACCACCTTTAGCGGTAGGTTCTTAGTGTCTGACAGGACAAATTCACCCTTTTTAAACACACTTAAGTTTCCTCTTCCATGTTTGTCTGAGTACTCCTTTTGTCTATATTGGGCCGATGCCATCGCATCTCTAACCCGGCTGACCAACGTCAGCCTGTTGTCTATAAATGATGCCAACTGTCTTTTCAAAGGCTCTGGCTCAATGTCAGAGACCAGGGAGGAAAAAGCTTTCCGAGCCTCTCCCCCACTTACGATGGAGGCATCAGTGCCTCCCCGCAAGGTTAGCGGCACTTTAGGGTGTCGTAACCCATTCAAATAGAACGGGGTAAACCCCGTTGATGCGTGTACCGCATTGTTGAGTGCAAACTCAACCATAGGAAGCTGGTCCGACCAGGACCGAGGCGCTTCCGCACAGATACTGCGAAGAGTATCTACGAGCGCGCGGTTGACGCGCTCCGTCTGACCATCCGTCTGCGGATGGTCCGCAGTTGACATCGTCAACTTAGTTCCCAGTAGCTGGAACAGGGTGTCCCAGAACGCCCCCGTGAAACGCGGATCTCTGTCCGAGACTATGGTCTCTGGTAGACCATGATAGCGAAACACGCTATCTAGGAACAGCTGTGCAGCTTGTTTCCCTGTGACTTTGTCACGTACCGGAGCAAGATGCACCATCTTGTTCAAACGGCAGACAAACATCAAGATGCCGGTATTGCCCTGGAGCCGAGGCGCGGCCCAAAGGCTTCACTCTCTGACATGTTTCACATGTCTTGCCATAGTGCGCCACCCACTTATACATGCGGGGCCACCAAAATATCTGAGAGACCATTTGGTAGGTCTTCTCTCGGCCAAGATGGCCACTCATCGGCGCATCATGCGCCTCTAGAAGTATGGCATACTTCAGATATTCGTCGTTTGGAACGAAAACCCGAGGAGGATCTCCAGGGTCTACTGTGTAGTGGAGTAACCCTTCGGCCAGCTCATAACGATGGAGCTGCGTCCGCTGTCGAGGCGAAAGCCTATCGACTTTGGCGTCCTTGCCATCGGACAAGAACTGCACCAGTGGTGTGTAGCTCTCGTCCCCTTGATACGCTAACCGTATCCGATTGTAGATATCAGTCGTGACCCGACTGACATGAGCTAGCTCATAGTCGGGTCGACGTGACAATGCATCGTCAAGCACATTGAGGTTGCCCGGCTATTCAACGCGGAAGTTGTATTCCGCGAAGAATGATAGCCACTTCGCCATTCGCTGCGATAAGTGCGGCGAGTTGGTGGCAGTCCGCAAGGACGCGTGATCAGTGTAGATCACAAAGGGCTAGAGTCCAAGAGATGAACTCTAAACTTGATAAGGGCGTACTTCATTGCAAGTAGCTCCTTGTCATGAACGGGGTAGGTCCGTTCGGCAGCCTTCAGCCGCCTGAACGGGAAGGAGATGACGCGTTCGCGTCCTTCGCCGTCCTTCTGCAACTGCGCACAGCCTATTGCATAGTCAGAAGCGTCACAGACGACGCTAAATGACTTGTTCTCGTCCGGCAAGGCCAGGACTGGCGCTTGCTGTAAGCTCGCCTTGATGCTATCAAAAGCATCCTGGTGCTGTCGCTCCCAGACCCAGTCGGCATCTTTCTTTAAGAGATCCGACAAGGGTCGAGCTAGTTCATCGTACCCTGCGCTGTACTTATGAAGATAGTTGGCTAAGCCCAACCACTTCCGGAGGTCCTTCTGTGACCTCGGGGTCGGCCAAGCCGCTATGGCCTTGACCTTCCCTGGATCGGCGCGCACGCTGACCCTGCTGACAAAGCAGCCGAGGACTTTTATCTCCTCAGCTGCAAAGACGCACTTGTCGATGTTGGCATAGAGCTTGTTAGCTCTCATGACCTCAAACACTCGACGGAGGTGCTTCAAATGCACCTCCATAGCCGTCTGACCACCTTCGGCACGGCTATGGACGAATATATCGTCGAAGTACGTCTGAGCGAACGTACGCAATGGTCTAAACAGTTGTGTGACCAAGCGATTGAACGTCGCTGGGGCATTCGATAACACCTGTGGCATCAGTAGCCACTCCCAGAGCATCCCACTCGGGGTGTTCACTGCGGTGAGAGGAATGTCACTCTCCCGCATCAGGATCTGGTAGTATCCGTCTACCAGATCCAGGGCACTGTACAGCGTATAACCCGACATGTTGTTCAGCAACACATCCTTACTAGGGATCGGCGTCTGTGCCGGTACCATCGCATTGTTCAGCTTGTTACAAGCATGAACCAGACGCCACTTCCCGTTCGGTTTACGAACGCAGAAGGTTGGCGTCGAGTGCGGGAATTTCGACTCCCGCACCATGCCCGACTTCGCCTTCTCGACGAAGAAGGCATCTATGACCTCGCACTGCTCGCGAGGTAGAGGCCACTGCCTCATGACACAGTACTTTGTGTCAGGCACGAGGTCTATCTCGTGCCGTACTCCCTGATCCGGCGGGAGTTGGTGTGGTGTAGCGGGATCAGCAAAATCTGCGAGATCGCTATATCCAACTTCCCACCAATGCCCGGACACCGACTAACGAAGGGGGTCATCCGGTGATCCGTGATCTGCTGAACTTGCTCACCTTGTGTACCCGTCGGTTGGACTGGATCTTCCTCTCCTGGTGACTGCTAAGTTGCTCGATCTGTGTTGGTTGAACGTCTTGGCGTGACGTTGGGGTCGTAGAATAGCGTGGAAGCCTTCACACCACTCGCCAGTAGTAGATCCGGCGTCCAAGCGATTAGATCAAGCTTGGATCCGGCGGCCTAGATCTGGATCCGGCCTTGTTGTAGTTCCTTTGTGGTAGATTTCCCTTTACGCGGGGTCCTTTGATTGCTTGGCGCTTCCTATAGCGCGATCTTGATCGTTGAGAAACCGAAGATCTACCGGCTAAGCAATTAATACCGGGATCTTGGATCTGCACTTAGGGTAAGATACTAGGAGGTTGGATCTAGCCAATATATTATCTAGATATTATCAACCACCCTAGATCTATACACCTAAATCGATATTAATACCGTAGGGCTAATGTAGTTCCCGTTTTCAGGGGCGTAGCGGAGCACTTGTGTAGTACAATGCAAATTCGGTTCTGATTTAATGTTAAGACCTATCCCATCCCGTATCCTATCCTCAACGACACATCGACTGATTATGCTATCCTGATTCTTGTCCTTTCTTGTCCTCACCATCATGGCAGTCGACATCTTTGCAGATCACCCTGGATCTGAACCATAAACATTAGATCACTAGTGATCTGGACCATAAACATCAGATCACAAGTCGCTATGTCGTGATCTGGACTCTTCCATTCACCAATATCGTCACCGAGCCTTGTAATATCCAGATCATATGCTTCACGGATCAGATCACTCCCCAATAGGCTAGATCATACTTGATCCAATTGTGGATCTATCGGACCACCTTGATCTGGTGCTTCCCGGCCGGATCCAACCATAGCGCTTTGCGATATGCCTATTAACAGCTTGTTTAAGCCCAATACATGCCGCCAGTCTCCAGATCACCACTTGATCTAGACAATGTGCGGGAACTCGGATCCCTTATATTCAGCTGTGGATCCAGATCCATAGACCTGGATCTAGATTCCGGAGGTAAATCCCAGGCATTAGGTGATCTTGGATCGCATGGATCTAGATCCTTAGATCCCGCAATATAGATCCAAGTTGCATGCATAATAACCTCGTTATCGCCAGTCCTCCACGTCATTCACTTCCACACATTATATCTCCATGTTCATTCCCAGCATATAGACCTCCACTGACGGGTCCCAGATCACCGCTTGATCCCTACGTAATATCTCTAGATCATTGATCATCGAGATCTGGATCCCCAACTGCGGATCGTGGATTCACGTTTCATAGCTTTATATCGTGACAACCAACATTTCGTAAATTCTTAGTGATCCACTTCACCATAGCTGCCTCCTGTACGCTAGTTGTAGTTGCACAACAACTTCACTGTGTGCACGTCTTAATCAGCACCACATCTGGAATAGGCATAAAACAAAATCGCCTGCGTAGCTAATCAACAACACCGGAGTGGATCTTGGATTCCTTGGATAGGAATATTGGAGACAGATGGTGCAACGCATCGCGTTCGAACTACTGATGTGTAATTTGCCAGTCGATTTTGATAGTCGTTCTCGGTAGTCGAAACTTGTCAGTCATACTCGTCAAGATCGTTGTCTGGATGCGCTAGTTTGCCTTCGGTTTCATCGAATTCACATATATCAGCTTTCACTTCCATCAATATATCCCATCTTGTAATCCTCTTGATCCGTGTAGCTTACAGTCATGATAACCATCATGGCTTATGCCCCATAATCATGATTCGCTTTTGTCGTCAAACTCTGGTCGTCCTCTCAAGTCAGGTCTTGATGGCGTAGATATATATAGATCCAATGTGACTATGATGATCTTGAACAGCCCGATCTTGTTGCTTTTCCCTTGTTATCGCCAAATCCAAACATATACATATGCAGACCCAATCCACTGATCCACATCCTTCATGTGGATCCTTCCACCAACTTCTCCATGACAATGACCTGCTCACCGTCATAGATTGCAATCTCACAATTCTTCGTGAGACTGCATCACACCGAACCGATTACGATTAGTTCGATCTCGCAGAAACTCGTGTAGCAGAGCACCACAGTTGAGATCTGCTTCATCCACCCAAGTTGGATCATCATATCCTCGCCAGTGTACGAGGAATTCACGGTAGATCCGTCCATACCTCGTTCTTCTCCCTGATCTCATATCTGTGATCTTCTCCACTTCATACTCATCGGGATCGCGATCTTGGATCCGGCTGTCCCCTGGTTATAGATCTTCGTCAAAATCGAGGCGTTCTTGACTTTCCACGTTGAGTCGCATTAGTGGTCGATCTGGATATTCTTTCACGAGCTTCAACTTGGTCACGTGTACAATAGGGAAAACGTGATACCCAGATCCGGCGATCTCCAATTTCTCCGCATGTTCGCCGACTTTCTCCATGATCCGGAATGGTCCATGCCACAAGTGTGCTAACTTCTTAGCATATCCCTCTTTTACTCGATCTAGGTATAGCCACACTCGAGATCCAACCTCGATCTGATGTGGGCGGGTCTCCTGGTTGTGTAGATCCGCTCGATCTGAGATCGCCTCTCGTAGTCGTTGATTAACCTGTCCCCGAACCTGTTGATAGTACCGCTGGATCTGATACCACCATCGCCGTGGATCTCGATCATGTCTCCGCGTACTTCCCACCGGGATCACTGCTTCCAAAGTGGATCTAGGATCCCACCCATTTACCATATAAAAAGGTGTTTCTCCTCGGATCCGATCATGTGCGGTATTAATCGCGAAAGTAACCCTCTCGGCATACTCGTCCCAATCTCGTTGATCCAGATCCTGCACATACATTTTAATCGCCCGAGTTGTGGTTTGGACCGTGCGTTCTGCAGATCCGTTAGCTTGGGGCCGATATGCCATCGTGGCACGTTGACGTTGACCCAAGATCTTGTTGAGCGCTCGGAAAAAGTCGGACATAAATCCTGGTTCACGATCATGCCTAATCGCTTCGCTGGCCTCAAATCGTCGGAAGACACATTCCTCATATGACTCGGTGACGGTCTGAGAAGTTCTTGACGAACTGGCTTTCGCGATCACATATCCAGTGAATAGATCTTCAATGATCAACAACTCCGTATTCCCTTTATGCGATCTGGGTAAGGACGGGATGTGATCCATAGCTATGATCAGGAAAGGATACGTTGCCTGAAGGTTACCTGGCGACTCTCCTTGGATCCGAGGTTTACTCTTACCAGTCTCACAATCCACAAATTCGCCCACGTATCTTTGGACGCTCTTATACAGACCTCTCCAATGGAAATGATCCCGGATCCGCTGATCCCTTGGTGCCCACCTTCCAGGCTCACATGGTAGTGATGTAGTATGCCCTGATATAGAGTCTCCGGGGTCACTAGTCGCATCAGCTTGTCTCGATCTGCATCCGTCGGTCTCGTAGAAGGGCAGTAGAAGAGTAGATCGTGGTGATCCAAGTCGTAGTCGGCTGCCAGATTTGCATATGATTTGGCTTCCTGCTGAGTCAGATCTTGTAGATCACCATTCAGATATTTCTTTAATCCTGAGATCCACGCCTCCTCGTCCTGGGCTTGTCGGATCCGATCGATCCTGAGATCCCGAATCACTTCTTTCCGTAATGAGTGAGGATCTGAAGTCGTCGGTGTTGTGGATCGCGAGCCTGATCGTGTTACCACTGCCGTGATCTGGGGTGCCTGATCGGTCCTCTTGACTACCAATATCTCGTCCAGTCTATTCAGCGTGATTAGATTCTGCTTATCCTCATCCGACTCGATCTTGACTCCACCTTGCCGTTGTAAGGCCGCACTAGCTAGACTATCTGCACTGCCGTTCCAATCTCGTTTCACATGTACTAGTTCGTGATCTGGCCAGTCCTTCAGACGGTCTAAAGCCCTTTGCTTGAGTAAAGTCAGACCGAGTGCCTTACACTCGATCTCACCCCTGACCTGTCGGATCACCATATTAGAATCACCGCAGAACACCACTCGTTTGCGATCCACTGTACTAAACAGATCCAGGCATAGTAACAGCCCATGATATCCAGCTTCGTTGACGGTAAGGTCTTCCACATAGGCCGATCTGGCTTGGATCACTGTTCATTCGGGCAACTTCCACAAGATCGCGCTATGAGCGCCACCTCCACTCTTCATGCGGACTGATCCATCGAAACTGACTACATACAGCTCCTCATCTGCTCGGATCACAGGGATTGGAGCTTGGATCTTCCGTCGTGGCTCTTTCTTAGATGAGATCTGGATCAACGCTTCATCCACCCTGGATCTGGACGTGATGCTAGCCGCAACTACCCCTAGGATCTCCTCTTCTCCTTTAAAACATTTCACGATCTCTAATGTCCATGGTGAGTGACGCCCATTAGCCCAATCGCCCTTGTAATCCGGTTGATCTAAACAACCAGACCAACGTGGAGTGTCTAGTCAGCACCCGGATCCGACGTCCCACCTGCATATTATAGCCGAGATCCAAGATCCGTAACAACGCCAACACCTCTTTCTCCACTGGACTATAATTCAACTCATTCGACTTCAGCGTTCGGCTAACGAAGGTGATCGGGTAGTAGATCTGGTCATACTCTTGCACGAGAGCTGCCGAGATCGCCCAATCGCTTGTATATACGATCACCACGGCTTCCCGATCCGCATCAAAATGACGTAGGATCGGGGTAGACCCAATCTTCGATTTGAGCGTCTCGAAGGCCCGATGAGCACGGATCCATCGTGGATCGATCCTGTCTCCATCCCGTTCTTCTGGATCGTACGTCTCTGTGGACTTTAGCTTTGGATCCGATCATGGATCTTCTTTCAGATCCGGTTGATCTAGCTCCTTATCTTCCATACTTCGTTTGATCTGGATCCGCACATCGTCCTTGGACATCGCGGCGAAATCGACCTCCCTCAACTCATACAGCACGGCTGCGTAGATAGCGAAGTCTTCGATAAACCGACTGTAGTAATTTAGACTTCCCAGAAAAGACTGCATCGATCGCAGCGATCCAGGAAATGCTAGATACGTTAACGCCTCTAGATCCTTGGGATTCGCCTCCAGTCCATCTTTCGAGACTCGGTGACCCAGATATTCCACTTTATTCATACCCCAGAAACTCTTCACTACGCTGATCGACAGGTTCCACTTATCACACGCCTCCACCAGGGCATCCACTCGATCACATAGCTGACCCCAACTATCCGCTGGTATAAGGATATCATCGATATAAGATCTGCGTCCGATCACTGATGGTTTGTTCTGATCATCTGCCTCTCCCACTTCAAACACATCTGTAGATCTTGGATCCGATCCGGGAGGCGGGATCCGGGTGAATCCATACAAGGCGTTGTCGATCAGACGTTGGTAGATCTGTGGCGCATTCTTCAAACCGAACGGCATACGATTCCATTCGAATAGTCCAAAGGGGGTGACAAAAGCCGAGATCGCTCGAGCTCGATCTGCCATAGTCACCACCCAGAATCCACTGGCCATATCTAGAGAGCGATACCACAAGACTTTATCCAGATCCTCCAGAAGATCGTTGATCAGGGGCATAGGGTAGACCATCAGTTGAGTAATACTATTAACCAGACGGTAATCAATACACAGCCTGATGTCCACTCCATTCTTCTTCACGATCACCACGATCGGTGAGGCCCAGGGTAATCTGGAATAGGTGATCATCTTAGCTGATAATAATCCCTTGATCAGATTCGATAACTTCTCGCGAAATCGAGGAGCGATCTTCCTCACTCGTTGGGCGATTGGCTTAGCATCTCCCACATCGATATCGCACACCACACCCCTTGCGGCTGGTGGTAAAACATTTCCCTTGCCGATGAGAAGATGTCGATATTTCCAGATCCTCTGACGTAATCGCTCGATCTCCGCAATGGTCTGGATCCCCGGATCTCCAACTTGGATATCCTCAATTTTCACCTCATCTGTGGTGGGGTTGATCTCTGGGAGGATCGCCATCTCTTGATCTACATCCTCCGCATACAGATCGTTGCCTTCCTGGTAATGCTCCTCCGGATCCGAATCGGGAGAATTGTTCCGATCTTCTGACGACGCCTCCTGTATCGAGGCCGATGGCTGTCCGGGTAGATCTCTTTCAGCTGATCCTCCAATCACTGGATCCAAATCATCCGCCTTTACCCGATCCATATTTCGGTCTACCACATCGGTCCCTACCGGTTGGATCGGGGTCCGATCCTGCGGATCAATTCCCACTGGTAGTTGATCTTCGGTCGTCAATTCCGGTTTTACCTGTATCTGCGAGATCTCGGGTCGTTTCAGGATAACGCGAGGTGCTGGGTAGGGGATGGTCGATCTACCATCGGCTCTGTTGATTCCATCAAGATCTCATTATGCTCAGATCCACCTTCCACCGTGGCTTCTAGAGCCAGATTTTGCCATTCCATATACCGACGGGACCCTATTGAGACAAATCCTGGCATTCGGGGAATGTGATCACCCGATAGCCAGATCCCAACCCGTACATCTTCTTGCAATATGATTGCCTTATCGCTCACGTTGGTGATCTGCAGATACCGTCTCTTCCCGAGGCCTTTTACCACCGTGGGTACCCAACGATTCCCCCGGGTGACCCAGCACTTCTCGTGATCCGACATCCGAAGATGTAGTTGAAGTTCCACTGATTGTCCGATCTCGATCTGGATATGTTCTCCTACAGTTACCAGCCTGGCCTTGTTGCTGTAGAGCTGTCGACGCCCACTAAGCTGGATCTGCACCTCATCAGGTAAACTTATAGATCCATAGGCCAGATCCAGTCGGAACCCCGCCGGTACCATGAAATCCATACCCAGGATGGCATCTTGACCTGCCAGATCTCCAACCCAAATATCGAAAAAGTAAACCAACGATCCAGCCATAGTAATCTTGATCCGGGTTCTTCCTTCCGTCCTGTAAACACTTTCGCCAATCCCGACGCAATCTTGGATCTGGCTCGTATCGATATAGCACCCAACCTTACGAGCAAAGGTCGTATCCACGATGGACACTTCGGCGCCTGTGTCTAAGAGCAAGATCCCCCTCTCATTGTTGATCTTACCAGTGATCTTGGCTTGTCGGAACCATTTTCCCGGGGCATAGTGTTTCCAATACCCCCGAGATTCTCCTGGCAAGAGATCCAGAACCTCAGACCTCCGGATCTCTTTGACCTGACTTGGCTTCTGAATCACTGGTATATCCTCTTGATCTGTGGGCTTGAACCACAGATCTGGATCCTGTTGCTTCCAATAACCCCTTATCTCTCCTGGGTGGAGATCCACCATCATGGTCACTTCAGATCTTGAATAATCGTCCGCCTGGCGGATACTCGAGATTGCGACAGCACAGTTTCCATTCAGATCATATGTATTACCTCGTAGATCTGAGTTCTTGCTACCCTGATCTACCGATTTCTTGTTCACAAATGCGTAGATGCAATATCTAGAATGCTCGGCTCGTACCGGATTCCAACCCGGCGAGCGTCCTAGTTTAACATATTTTCTGCAGATTCCGGAAATATACCTGCATGTTTGGCTGGGTTGAACAATTGGCGGATCTGGTTGTAGAACTCTTCCATAGGACATTTTTCCCATATCATGTAATTCCCCGCACCCCCTGCATACAAAGAGGCAATGATCTGCCGGATGTCCTCGCTTGCCACACTTATGACAAGTGAGGCATCTCCAGCACCCTAGATCTGAATGCTTCTTCGATCCACAGTGCGAGCAACGGTTCCGATCGGATCCGCCGCTCTGGATCCGGGATCTGTGATCTGGTGGGGCCTGATCTGTCGACTTGTGGGTGATTGGTACTTGCTCGGCCTTCTCCATACCAGATTCCACCTTTGTGGTAACATCCTGTTCAGCTGCCAGGTAGATCCGCCGATGATTGTCTCCGTCCGAGTCAGATCCATCCGATCCGTCAAATCCAGACTCAGATTCAGACTCTACCGTCCGGATCTGTACTGCGCGGACATGTTTCGTCGTAGCTGCAGGTGCTGGATTAGTTACCTTCTACCGGTACTTGCTGGATCCGAATGCGGCTTTCTTCTGCCTGCTCTTTGCACGTTCACGGGCTCGTAACACTTCCTCCAGATCGTCCGCATCGGATAGTCGTAGCAGAGTCAGCCTGTCAGCTAGATCTTGATCTTCCAGAGTCTCGATGTAATGATCCACATGTTCGCGTCGATCCTTCGCATTACCGTCCTTGATCTTCAACTTTGAGCGTAATCCGGCGACATTCAGACGGTAAAGATAATCGAGGGGAGATTCTTCTGGTCGACGTCGAGCGTGATAGTATTGTCTAGCCACTGGTACCCCCAATCCGCAGTACTGGATTTGGAAAGCTCTAAGCAGATCCGACCATTTGTTACGGGTGGATCTGCTTAATTGCCGATACCAATTCTTGGCGGATCCAGCCAATAGATCTGCGAAGGTCAAACATTTTTCTTCATCGGAGGCTTGATCTCGCATGAACGCCGATTTCACTTTGCCAATCCACGCTCTGGCTCGATCTTCGTCTTGATCCTTCCCCGTGAACTCCTTGAGATCTGAGATCGCAGAGATCCGGACTCTCTGGATCATTGTTGATCCGGCTGATCCGGTCGTAGCGGTCGCGACCGTCGCTCGAGCAGCCGAGGGGAAGTCGATATCGTCTGGATCATACTCCCATCGAGATGTGCTACGTTCAGATCTCACAGATTCCATATCTACATCTTGTGATCCTGGATCCTGTATCTTCGTCGCTCCTTGATCCATGATCGGCCCTCGCTGTTCCGCCAGGAATCTGCTCATGGCTGCTTCGAAATACTTCTGTAAGGTGCCTGATGAGGCATCTGACGTCGTGGCTGCTGTGATCTGGTCTTCGGAGGTCGGGATCGTCCTTGAGCGGCCGGATCTCGGCTGATTCCGACGTTGGATCTTGGATCGCGCCTCCAGCATTGAAGTACCGGACGGTCCCAGAGACATTCGCTTTGGTTCCGATGAAAGGTCTGATTCGTCGTCGGCAGCCGAGGCGTAGTGTGATGAGGACGTTTGATGATCCATAATACTTGCTGGAGGTGATGGTACTGGATCTGTGATCTGCGGGATCTCGCCGACGAGGATCTTGAGCTTGGAGAATACATCCTTGGTGGCAGTTTGGATCACCTTGAGATCTAGATCAAAGACATCATCCGCATCGAAAGCTCCCGTGGTCATTCCTGCTTCCTTCAACAGCCGTAATAAATCCTTGACTGCTTCTAATTTGTTGGCAGTCTTGATCGGAGGTGATACGGCTTCCCTTGGATCCCCGACCTGCTTCAGCCTTAGGATCCGCATCACGGGATCTCGATCCAGGAACTCGCGAAGTTCCTTGTGGTAGAATAGATTCTCCAGATCTTCGTCTGATCAACCTTGTCCCGATCTGGATCTAGGTTTAGATCCGATTTGATCTTCGTCGTCAATCTCTGGAGCCTTCATCTTCTTCCGCGTTAGCTTCTTTTTGGGTTTCTTCTTATCGGATCTGGAGATTGGAGGATCCCTGGGTGGATATGGTGGAGGCTCGACCGGGGATCCGACCAATCTGTACGGTTCCGCTTTCACCTTCCCTTGTTTTGTTGACGGATCTCGACTTGCGTCGAGATCGGCCGGGGCCCCGTGGGGACCTGTGGAGGTAGAGGTTTTTCTTCTAGATCTGGATCCAGATCACCCTCTCTTCCGTCAGCAGAGTTCCTCCTAGCGCTCTGCTGATCCGCGGATCTTGATTCATTCAGCGGTATCCTCGTCGATCCGAGGTCCGATGACGCTTGATCCCCTTGTTCAACCTTCACTTGAACATCTTCTTGAGACTCACGGTGAAATCCCGAGTCACCAACAGATCCGGGCACGCGCACCATTGTGGTGTAGCGGGATCAGCAAAATCTGCGAGATCGCTAGATCCAACTTCCCACCAATGCCCGGACACCGACTAACGAAGGGGGTCATCCGATGATCCGTGATCTGCTGAACTTGCTCACCTTGTGTACCCGTCGGTTGGACTGGATCTTCCTCTCCTGGTGACTGCTAAGTTGCTCGATCTGTGTTGGTTGAACGTCTTGGCGTGACGTTGGGGTCGTAGAATAGCGTGGAAGCCTTCACACCACTCACCAGTAGTAGATCCGGCGTCCAAGCGATTAGATCAAGCTTGGATCCGGCGGCCTAGATCTGGATCCGGCCTTGTTGTAGTTCCTTTGTGGTAGATTTCCCTTTACGCGGGGTCCTTTGATTGCTTGGCGCTTCCTATAGCGCGATCTTGATCGTTGAGAAACCGAAGATCTACCGGCTAAGCAATTAATACCGGGATCTTGGATCTGCACTTAGGGTAAGATACTAGGAGGTTGGATCTAGCCAATATATTATCTAGATATTATCAACCACCCTAGATCTATACACCTAAATCGATATTAATACCGTAGGGCTAATGTAGTTCCCGTTTTCAGGGGCGTAGCGGAGCACTTGTGTAGTACAATGCAAATTCGGTTCTGATTTAATGTTAAGACCTATCCCATCCCGTATCCTATCCTCAACGACACATCGACTGATTATGCTATCCTGATTCTTGTCCTTTCTTGTCCTCACCATCATGGCAGTCGACATCTTTGCAGATCACCCTGGATCTGAACCATAAACATTAGATCACTAGTGATCTGGACCATAAACATCAGATCACAAGTCGCTATGTCGTGATCTGGACTCTTCCATTCACCAATATCGTCATCGAGCCTTGTAATATCCAGATCATATGCTTCACGGATCAGATCACTCCCCAATAGGCTAGATCATACTTGATCCAATTGTGGATCTATCGGACCACCTTGATCTGGTGCTTCCCGGCCGGATCCAACCATAGCACTTTGCGATATGCCTATTAACAGCTTGTTTAAGCCCAATACATGCCGCCAGTCTCCAGATCACCACTTGATCTAGACAATGTGCGGGAACTCGGATCCCTTATATTCAGCTGTGGATCCAGATCCATAGACCTGGATCTAGATTCCGGAGGTAAATCCCAGGCATTAGGTGATCTTGGATCGCATGGATCTAGATCCTTAGATCCCGCAATATAGATCCAAGTTGCATGCATAATAACCTCGTTATCGCCAGTCCTCCACGTCATTCACTTCCACACATTATATCTCCATGTTCATTCCCAGCATATAGACCTCCACTGACGGGTCCCAGATCACCGCTTGATCCCTACGTAATATCTCTAGATCATTGATCATCGAGATCTGGATCCCCAACTGCGGATCGTGGATTCACGTTTCATAGCTTTATATCGTGACAACCAACATTTCGTAAATTCTTTGTGATCCACTTCACCACATTGAGTATTCTTTCACAAGAGGATACACTGGATCCTCCGGGTTCTTGAGAATCTCAGAACCCAAGTGCGTTGCGCGCTGCTTCGTGAACCCCTCCAGGACATCCTCGTCCATTACGGAGGAAGAGTTCAAATCTTCAGGAGAGATCTCCGGCTTCAGGAGCACCATCTCCGCAATCTCTCCGGCCTTCAACTCGGCCAGGAAGTCCTTCATGGATAGTTCCTCGAGGTTCAGCAGTGCTGACACCTCAGGCAGTGCCTCCAGATGGACGGCACCTGCCTTCACTTGACGACTGGGCACGCCGTCGAAGACATGATATTGACCTTCTACTGGCCGTGCCGGTGGAGTCTCAGACTCCGAGCGTGGTACTTGGTTATCCACACGGGAGGTGCTCAACGGCACCTCCGCACTCGTACTGGTCTTCTTGACCCCACGTGGAACTACGTTACCCACGCTAGAGACGCACGCTGCGCTCTCAATCTTCCCGGTCTCTTCGACCCTGCGTGGAACTATGTTACCCACGCCGGAGGCACCCTCAGCGTCCTCCTCAACAACCTCTGCTGTTTACGGACCTATGTTACCCGCTTGGGGCCTATCTTACCCGCTTGTAGACCTATGTTATCCACACGGGAGATGCCGTCAGCGCTCTCCTCAGCAGCCTCTGCTGTCTGCGGACCTATGTTACCCGCCTGGTCAGTGCCGTCCGGCACTGCCACAGTTGAAGCCCATACGGCGTGACGACTCTCAGCGTTGGGACTTGCCGTCGTGCAATCCCATACGCTTGGCAATGAGCCTTGGTCTCACGACCAGTTGCGAGGCTCGTCGCAACATCTTCGTTGTAGTCAGTGACTCCCAACACTTCTTCAGACGTGTAAACGTCTTGGCGACCATCTATGGCGCCCCAATCCCGAACAGAGGTGGGAACATTACTCACTAAAGCTCTGTCGGAGACTGCAGACCGGCTAGCCCCAATGGCTTTGCCGCGCCAATCGATCCAGGGCTCGTGCTTTTCGAGCCACGGCATGGCCAGGATCAAGTCGTACTTGTCCATGTCTAGGACAAGGAACGCCTCCGTGCTGTCAAAGTCCTCAAACTTTACAGCCAGATCCATACGGACCCCAGGTACGTTAACCACCGTACCATCGGCCAATCTCACCGAGATCTGGTCCCTGCTTTTGCTTTCTCGCAAAGCGTTGGCATACTTGTCGCCATTCCGCGCGACCGTCTGGCGTCGAGCAAAGTTCGTCGACGCCCCAGAGTCAATCAGGACTCTGAAGGGATTTCCATAGCCCCGTACACTCGCGTGTACCACGAGCAGTCCGCCGCTGCTCTTCCTCATCTCGAGAGCACCCAGGCTCTCAGGGGTTAAGCCTCCCGCCGTCCACACTCCTACCATGGGGACTTAGACCTTCCCCAGTAGGGCGCCCCTACTGGTGACCCCAGTTCCCCTGGCTCTTGGGTCGTGGCTTCAGCCACGGGCCCCTCGAGCCCCTAGGTTTGGAAGGAAACTTCCTTTGCCCTCCCGCAGGGCAGGCACGTTGCATGTGCCCGAGCTTCCCACATCCGTAGCAACGGATGGAGCTCTGTACGGCCGTACCCAGTTCCATGGGTACCGGTCCGGTGCTAGCTCCAGCTGCTGGAGCTCCGTGCACTGCGCCTGTTGACGCACTGTGATCCTGCCACACTGACGTAGGAGTACGAGCCTGTCGGTGGCTGTACTCCTCTTGGAGGGCGATCTGGATCGCCTCCTCCATAGTGTTCGCATGCATGCGGAACAACTGTGTCTGGGATGGGCACACCTTCAGGCCATCCATGAACACTGTCACCTTGATGTGTTCAGGTAGGGGGTTCCCCACCAGAGATGCAGCGAGTACTCGCATCTCCTGGATGTGCTCATGCAGCTCACGCTTCCCTTGTTTACAGGCAAGGAAGCGCGAGCGCTGGCGATACTCATAGTTCGCCGGAAGGAAGGCGGCTCTAAGCTGTTGACACAGCTGAGCCCAGGCTGTGAAGTAACCCGGCGTTGTCGCCTCGCGCGTGTACGCCCAGGTCTTTGCCCGATCTCCCAGGTTGGACAGAGCGAAAGCGACCCGAAATCGCTCGGTCGAGATGTCCATAGCGAGCTCTACCTCTCTGACCCAGAAGTGGAGGTTCTCTCCCTCCTTCCCCTCATAGGGGTTAACCTTAATACTCAACGGCTTAGGGTGGGCTGGCTTCATCTCAGCCACGGGGGCCTGCAGCCCCTGTACGTGGGCGGTTAGCCCTCTCTCGTACTTGTCGAACGCCTCGATGCGTTCGACCTGCTCGGCCGGCGTAGCAGCCGCCAAGCTTCGGAGGGCATCTCCTCCAAAGATGCCCACCATCTTCCGGACCAACTCAAACTGAGAGTCGGTCAAATGAGGAAACTCCCCTCTATCCATCTTGGCTTATCTTGTAGGAGCCACAGAGATTCAGGTAGCCAATCTACCCGCGTAAGCGTGGATTGACTACAAGTGCTACCAAGCGTGACGGGGTCACACGAGCACCTTGCTTGAGGAAGCGTGCTATTAAGAGTATACAAACTCTAAGTGAACGGCAGTTCACTAGTCCCTGGTCTGAGGGAGCCAGTAGGGAGTAGATTTTAGACTGATTTATTTATAGTTAATTAGCTCCATTTGGCCTGTAATACAAACTCCTAATTAATTATAATTTATCCTAATTATGCATATAAAAGATAGGTCAAATTCGATTGGTTGGTCCTCAGCCACGTAGACCTACGTGGCAGTAATGTGGTCCACGCCATAGTGTGGTCCACACCACTCACAACAGAGTATTAAAACAAATACCCACAGAAGTATATCTACTTCTAAAGGCAGTACCCTTTCTAGGGTACCCCTTCATGTAACCCCGTTACAGATAACATAACGTTGGCCCTCAGCCACCAGACCTACGTGGCAGTAGTGTGGTCCACACCACCTACAACAGAGTATCTAAAACGAATACTCACAGAAGTATATCTACTTCTAAAGGTGGTACCCTTTCCAGGGTACCCCTTCATGTAACCCCGTTACATAGCATTGATCTGACGAAGAGTCGGCATGACCATCTAACATGCACATAACACACGACAATATTTCCAGCGTAGGGTTTCACTTAACCCACCAGAGGGTAGTACAGCCCGAGACACAATAACATCGAGTCACTAAGTATGTGTAATACGTCGGTTCTGTTGCAGTCATCGGACAAAAAGAATCGAAGGCGGTTCAGCGAGTTGAAATTTGCTGTTTTAAAAGACGTCGAATTATCTTGATTCCAGTAATGTCAAATCTTGCCATCTACCTTATTTTGTAAAAAGGTACGTAATGTATTTTTTGAGAACGAAAAGGATAATAGTAGGAATACCGCTGTGGATGTCTATGGCTGAACTGGAGACACATTTCAAGCGACACTCCGACCACCGAATCTACACACGTTTGTGTAATAGCAGCCTCAGTCTGTGGACTATCGACTCAACAACATTTGCGAATTAAAGGTATGCCCCCCGCGCGACGAAATAAGATTGGTTAGGCTGTTCAGCCAGCTAAAGCTGTCCTCCCAGTATAAATATAATCAATTACTGATCATATCAGTAACACCATTACGGTAGTAAGTCATATAACAGAACTAAATATGTGCTCGCTAACATCTCCATTTTTTACTACTTTGTAACTGCCCCTACTGCTAAAGGATGGCGTTTCCAATTGTAGCACAATGTACCTTGAACATATACACTTGATAACACAGTAATCTTTGTGCTTTTCCTTTTTAGGCATGCGAACTTTGGTAGAAATCTTCTACCAGTGTAGCATTTTATCATTGGCGGCAACTACGTTAAGAAGATATTGAAAGAGCGAAGGATACATGACTGTATTCTTTTGTTACTGTAAAAAAAGTGTTTACGCTAGGTTTGAAGTCGTTTTCTGACAGGAATACAAATCTCTCTTGCGTGATTCAATCACCAGACATTCAGTGAACATTAGTTTTCCGGGATTGTTCTTTGTGCATTCGGTACAGACAAAACAAGGATTTGCAAATTTAACGACCCTAAAGTTTATAGAATATATCGTTATTACCTATTAAATATTCCTGCCAGCCACACATTGACGTGCTCCAAAAACTAGTGATTGGACACCACTAAGTTTGGACACCATAGAAGAGAATATTCGTTGAGACACTTTAGGAACCTTACCTCATGATGTCCGTAAACACTGTTAAAAAGCGTGTGTACGGACATCATGCGGCTATGGTGAATGTGTGACATGAAGCCACGACAACCACTAAGTCTAGGTAGCTACGAAGAGTAGGGACTAAGGTCAAGTCACTTTTTCAATTCGTTATACATTACACGTTATGTCATTTCCAATTTCTCTCCGGACCCCAAATCCTCAGCTCACCAAACTCCCTGATGCGCCAATTTCATATCTTAGTGGTAATTGGAGCTACATTCTTGGCTTCCAGCGGTGTCTACTCTACAACCACGGATTCCAACCAGGTTGAAACCTCCAAAGTGGCTTCACCGAGTGACTCGAACCTGCGCCTTTTGAGGACTCACCACACGAACGTCGACTCAGAAGAAAGGGGTCTACTGAAACCGAGTGATGAAGCAATACTGGCCAAGCTCGCGAAAAAGCTCAAAATTAACCCCAAAGACTACCATGCTCAGTTTGACCCGAAATACTCCGAGTACATGAAAAAGCTCAACGAGTTAATTGACAAGCGGAAGTTAGAGGCGAGGTTAAACAAAGCCCTGGGAATATCTTAATCTCGAGTTGTTGGAGTCGTTCGAGTGGGAAACACCAACAAGGAAAAACATTTCCTGAAGAGAGAAAAGAACATGGGAAGTGTTTGACATATATGCAATGGATGTGGCCCAACCCCTCCTCCATGACTTGAAAACTGGTCCAATTGTGTGGATATATGAATTAGAAATAAGCTTTTGCTGCAACAAAGTTTACACTGTCTCGTGTTTAACTGTTGCATCGAGTAATATCATACCTTATTCGGTTATTGATATGTTACGTGCTCTGCAATATTGCTTATTTACCTGACCACTTTAACCAGATCCTATCATAATCGGCAAATTCAATCACAGAACTATTGTCGATGCTCCGAAATTCGGCAAGTCACATTTGAAGTCCAAATGTGACTTGCCATTCAAGCCTACACCACCCACTGAATGCTTGTCCAGACGGCACCAATCATACCAGCCTCGTCACCAACTGGCAGCCCTCCTTTGCATTGGCCAAGTCGATGCTGTAGCCTTAGGCTCTGTACAAAGGACGATATGCCCTTCATGCAGTGTATAGATCCCCTGCTGCCCGCGAACAGCCGGGCCGTGGACTGACGATTCGGGTTCTTTCTACATCCCAGATAAATGCCCTTGTATGTGGCAGCAAATGTCAAATTTCTCTTCTACAAAACTATGCTTCCAATCTGGTTGAATTACAACTCTTTATGGTCGTTATTTACTATTAGTAACGAGTCAAATGAGTGAATTACTATTTTGACTCGATTACACGTTATTTCCCGTATTTTTAAAATAACTGCAACGTCGTCTGCTCTACTGTATGCTGCGATTGAGCGATTGAACGATTATCTTGAAGCCACCCATCTGGACCAGATGATCTGGTACTAATAATTTGTTGTTCCTTTGTGTTCCCTATTATGGTAGAAAAAGGATTGTCAAAGCCAAAGATAACAATTTATTTTATGTGAGGGAGAGATTTTAACACCACCCATATGGCTCTGAGCACCACGAGAAAGGAAGGCAGCGCTTATATCACCATTGAAAAGGCATGCCCATCGGCACGGCAGTGCTTATATCACCATTGAAAATGGTGCCCATCAGCACAATTGAGATGAAAATTTCAGGGATGTGCAAGTAAATTACCAAATATTTTTCAGATGAACCTCAGCCGCTCATTTCTTCAAACCGCTCATTTCCTCAAACGCGTGGCAAGCAGACGCCGAAAGCTGGAGAAAGCAGGTCAACATGGCTAGTTGTGAGGGAAGCGGTATGTTTGTTATGTTTATTTATAATATTAGCAGGGCTAACGCTAGTTTCTATTTGTAGAAAGTGTATGATCCACTTGGCTACGAATTCCGTGCGAAACTCGACCATTGTCAGTCCCATTAGGGATGTGTTCATATCTATTTAACGTGAGCACTGAATTATGACTGACAGCTCGGGCCTCGTAGCAAGCCGCATCCAGGAAATGCTGCGGCAGCAAATATGTGTTTCGTCCTACGGTGGATAACTGGAGCGTCGCAAGTATGGAGATAAAAACTGTTCTCCTCGATGGAAAATGCCAGTGATGACAAGACCCGAGCAGCCAGATAGTGCAAGTTGTGGAGTCTTCGTGGCTTCAATGGGTTGAGCATATTTGTATGGAGAAACGGGGTGGCTCGCGTTACGAGGTAAAACTCCGCGATAAGCGTCTTTGACATTACGTTTGAGGATGTTGTACCAGTTGCCGTGGTCTCTCGAGGTGAAAGTTGTCATCCCAGAGAGCGAAACCTCTCAAGATATTGGCAAAGACAGAAAAACTTCTGGACGAGCTGATCCCAAAGCCGAGCGACGCAGACTTGAAGGAGGGAGAGCTGTACAGCTACCTTTCTCTTGAAATTAAGTGCATAGCTGACACAAGAGCAGGCAACAGAACAACAATACATGTTATTCGAGTGAATACCAAACCAAACGTTCACAGTATAGCAGCGACTTGCTTATTTGATTGATGAGGAACCATCTCATGTTTGCACGAGTACATCATTAACAATAGTGCCTCCAATATTTGAATTGTTCATGTAGAGTCGACAAAGAAGCCTTCTTCATGAGCTGCCTAGCCTATATGTTGCGCGTTACACATTCACAAATTCCACATTCATGTGTTAGCCATTCACGCCGCACTTGGTGTCCATCATAAAGATGATTTGGTGCGCCACCTATGACCATTGACCTCTGCATACAAGTAGGACCCCAAGTTGTAGTCGTTCTTCAGCAGGCGTACACAAAACTGCTTAATTCAAGATCCTTCAACACCATGCAGTCCTCAGGTCTACCGCCTTCGTGCACACTGCATCCCTTCGTTTTGGTGCTTTCCTTGGAGGTAGATCACCTCCAGGTACTGCCCTCTGTCCATGGCGCTTTATTTTACTTACCGGTCATCTAGTGATGAGCCCTTGACAACCAACGTAAGATGCTCGTTCAGCAACATAACGATATCAATGGTGCTGATGGGCATGGCTATCTAATCAGTGCCGAAAGGAATGTAGCACCAGAGATTTGGTATATGAGACCCCGGCAAACAAAAAGATACTGATATACATCTTTGTGTTTTCGAGATATCGAGCTCCAAAGTCTGTCCATTGGTTTTCGTACTTTTTCGAAATCACGGCGATTTTCTCCTCTGACAGAATAAGTTACGCAGACATCAAGTGGAGTCGATGAGGTCGACCAGAAGAGATTCGCCATCTTCGGCAGAGGGTGAGCGTTCGACAGGAGGAGGGGGTATCTCGGATAGGGAATCGGCATTGGTAAGCTCCAGTAGTGACTGTTCTGAGACGGACTTGTCTCCTGTCGCCTCCATTGTGGGAGATGATTACTATGAGACTCACGAGAGCTGCGAAGAAAACACTGCGGAAGACGAAGATCTAAGTGTCCATTTGCTCGATGAATCAGTTGCTGATCAGACTGCTATTCTATCGGATACTCCTAAACCACCACGTACTTCGCTTATATGCTGGGACACATTTTGAAGCTGATGTGATGACGCTCCGCGGCGGTAGCTCCGTGGTACGGTGGTGGTGCGTTGATTCGGATTGCTTACAAGTGTTAAGGTAGGGTCTGGCATTCCTGGACAGGGGAGTCCCAGCTCGCGTGTGGCGTGAATCACGAGAATACTGTGGTGGGTTTCGCACTAGAACACCAAGAATGGGGGAGCGGTCACTCCCTTAACGTATTCTGCCTGGTGTATTGTTAAGCAAATCTCTGTAACGGGGTTACATGAGAGGTACCCTAGAAAGGGTACCGCCTTCAGAAGTTGATATACTTCTGTAAGTATTCGGTTTAGGTACTCACTCGTGGGTGGTGTGGACCACACCACTGCCACGAAGGTCTGGTGGCTGACGGCCAACCAACAGCATTTGACCTAAGTTTTATATGCATATTAAGGATAAATTATAGTTAATTAGGAGTTTGTATTACAGGCCAAATGGAGCTAATTAACTATAAATAAATCAGTCTAAAATCTACTCTAAATTGGCTATTAAGTCCCCTCAGACCAGGGACTAGTGAACTGCCGTTCACTTAGAGTTTGTATACTCTTAATAGCACGCTTCCTCAAGCAAGGTGCTCGTGTGACCCCGTCACGCTTGGTAGCACTTGTAGTCAATCCACGCTTACGCGGGTAGATTGGCTACCTGAATTCTCTGTGGCTCCTACAAGATAAGCCAAGATGGATAGAGGGGAGTTTCCTCATTTGACCGACTCTCAGTTTGAGTTGGTCCGGAAGATGGTGGGCATCTTTGGAGGAGATGCCCTCCGAAGCTTGGCGGCTGCTACGCCGGCCGAGCAGGTCGAACGCATCGAGGCGTTCGACAAGTACGAGAGAGGGCTAACCGCCCACGTACAGGGGCTGCAGGCCCCCGTGGCTGAGATGAAGCCAGCCCACCCTAAGCCGTTGAGTATTAAGGTTAACCCCTATGAGGGGAAGGAGGGAGAGAACCTCCACTTCTGGGTCAGAGAGGTAGAGCTCGCTATGGACATCTCGACCGAGCGATTTCGGGTCGCTTTCGCTCTGTCCAACCTGGGAGATCGGGCAAAGACCTGGGCGTACACGCGCGAGGCGACAACGCCGGGTTACTTCACAGCCTGGGCTCAGCTGTGTCAACAGCTTAGAGCCGCCTTCCTTCCGGCGAACTATGAGTATCGCCAGCGCTCGCGCTTCCTTGCCTGTAAACAAGGAAAGCGTGAGCTGCATGAGCACATCCAGGAGATGCGAGTACTCGCTGCATCTCTGGTGGGGAACCCCCTACCTGAACACATCAAGGTGACAGTGTTCATGGATGGCCTGAAGGTGTGCCCATCCCAGACACAGTTGTTCCGCATGCATGCGAACACCATGGAGGAGGCGATCCAGATCGCCCTCCAAGAGGAGTACAGCCACCGACAGGCTCGTACTCCTACGTCAGTGTGGCAGGATCACAATGTGTCAACAGGCGTAGTGCACGGAGCTCCAGCAGCTGGAGCTAGCACCGGACCGGTACCCATGGAACTGGGTACGGCCGTACAGAGCTCCATCCGTTGCTACGGATGTGGGAAGCTCGGGCACATGCAACGTGCCTGCCCTGCGGGAGGACAAAGGAAGTTTCCTTCCAAACCTAGGGCTCGAGGGGCCCGTGGCAGAAGCCACGACCCAAGAGCCAGGGGAACTGGGGTCACCAGTAGGGGCGCCCTACTGGGGAAGGTCTAAGTCCCCATGGTAGGAGTGTGGACGGCGGGAGGCTTAGCCCCTGAGAGCCTGGGTGCTCTCGAGACGAGGAAGAGCAGCGGCGGACTGCTCGTGGTACACGCGAGTGTACGGGGCTATGGAAATCCCTTCAGAGTCCTGATTGACTCTGGGGCGTCGACGAACTTTGCTCGACGCCAGACGGTCGCGCGGAATGGCGACAAGTATGCCAACGCTTTGCGAGAAAGCAAAAGCAGGGACCAGATCTCGGTGAGATTGGTCGATGGTACGGTGGTTAACGTACCTGGGGTCCGTATGGATCTGGCTGTAAAGTTTGAGGACTTTGACAGCACGGAGGCGTTCCTTGTCCTAGACATGGACAAGTACGACTTGATGCTGGGCATACCGTGGCTCGAAAAGCACGAGCCCTGGATCGATTGGCGCGGCAAAGCCATTGGGGCTAGCCGGTCTGCAGTCTCCGACAGAGCTTTAGTGAGTAATGTTCCCACCTCTGTTCGGGATTGGGGCGCCATAGATGGTCGCCAAGACGTTTACACGTCTGAAGAAGTGTTGGGAGTCACTGACTACAACGAAGATGTTGCGACGAGCCTCGCAACTGGTCGTGAGACCAAGGCTCATTGCCAAGCGTATGGGATTGCACGACGGCAAGTCCCAACGCTGAGAGTCGTCACGCCGTATGGGCTTCGACTGTGGCAGTGCCGGACGGCACTGACCAGGCGGGTAACATAGGTCCGCAGACAGCAGAGGCTGCTGAGGAGAGCGCTGACGGCATCTCCCGTGTGGATAACATAGGTCTACAAGCGGGTAAGATAGGCCCCAAGCGGGTAACATAGGTCCGTAAACAGCAGAGGTTGTTGAGGAGGACGCTGAGGGTGCCTCCGGCGTGGGTAACATAGTTCCACGCAGGGTCGAAGAGACCGGGAAGATTGAGAGCGCAGCGTGCGTCTCTACCGTGGGTAACGTAGTTCCACGTGGGGTCAAGAAGACCAGTACGAGTGCGGAGGTGCCGTTGAGCACCTCCCGTGTGGATAACCAAGTACCACGCTCGGAGTCTGAGACTCCACCGGCACGGCCAGTAGAAGGTCAATATCATGTCTTCGACGGCGTGCCCAGTCGTCAAGTGAAGACAGGTGCCGTCCATCTGGAGGCACTGCCTGAGGTGTCAGCACTGCTGAACCTCGAGGAACTATCCATGAAGGACTTCCTGGCCGAGTTGAAGGCCGGAGAGATTGCGGAGATGGTGCTCCTGAAGCCGGAGACCTGTCCTGAAGATTTGACCTCTTCCTCCGTAATGGACGAGGATGTCCTGGAGGGGTTAACGAAGCAGCGTGCTACGCGCTTGGGTTCTGAGATCCTCAAGAACCCGGCGGATCCAGTGTATCCTTTTGTAACAGAATACTCGGATGTGATGTCGAAGCACTCATCATCCCAATTCCCGCCGGATCGGGGAGTTCGGCACGAGATTGATCTCGTGCTTGGCACAAAGTACTGTGTCACGAGGCAGTGGCCTCTACCTCGCGAGCAATGTGAGGTTATAGATGCCTTCTTCGTCGAGAAGGCGAAGTCGGGCATGGTGCGCGAATCGAAGTCCCCGCACTCGATGCCAACCTTCTACGTTCGCAAACCGGACGGGAAGTGGCGTCTGGTTCATGCTTGTAACAAGCTGAACAATGCGATGGTACCGGCACAGACGCCGATCCCTAGTAAGGATGTGTTGCTGAACAACATGTCGGGTTGTACGCTGTATAGCGCCCTGGATCTGATAGACGGATACTACCAGATCCTTATGCGGGAGAGTAACATCCCTCTCACCACAGTGAGCACCCCGAGCGGGATGCTCTGGGAGTGGCTAGTGATGCCACAGGGGTTATCGAATGCCCCAGCGACGTTCAATCGTTTGGTCACACAATTGTTTGGACCATTGCGTACGTTCGCTCAGACGTACTTCGACGATATATTCGTCCATAGCCGTGCCGAAGATGGCCAGACGGCTATGGAGGTGCATTTGAAGCACCTCCGTCGAGTGTTTGAGGTCATGAGAGCTAACAAGCTCTATGCCAGCATCGACAAGTGCGTCTTTGGAGCTGAGGAGATAAAAGTCCTCAGCTGCTTTGTCAGCAGGGTCGGCGTGCGCGCCGATCCAGGGAAGGTCAAAGCCATAGCGGCTTGGCCGACCCCGAGGTCGCAGAAGGACCTCCGGAAGTGGTTGGGCTTAGCCAACTATCTTCATAAGTACAGTGCAGGGTACGCTGAACTAGCTCGACCCTTGTCGGATCTTTTAAAGAAAGATGCCGACTGGGTCTGGGAGCGACAGCACCAGGATGCTTTTGATAGCATCAAGGCGAGCTTACAGCAAGCGCCAGTCCTGGCCTTGCCGGACGAGAACAAGTCATTTAGCGTCGTCTGTGACGCATTCTGACTATGCAATAGGCTGTACGCTGTTGCAGAAGGACGATGAAGGACACGAACGTGTCATCTCCTTCCAGTCCAGGCAACTGAAGGCTGCCGAACGGAACTATCCCGTTCATGACAAGGAGCTACTTGCAATGAAGTACGCCCTTATCAAGTTTAGAGTTCATCTCTTGGGCACGAGGCCCTTTGTGATCTGTACTGATCACGCGTCCTTGCGGACTGTCACCAACTCGCCGCATCTGTCGCAGCGGATGGCGAGGTGGCTGTCATTCTTCGCGGAATACAACTTCCGCGTCGAATACAAGCTGGGCAAGATCAACGTGCTTGGCGATGCATTGTCACGTCGACCTGACTATGAGCTTGCTCATGTCAGTCGGGTCACGACAGATCTATACGATCGGATACGCTTAGCGTATCGGGAGGACGAGAACTACACACCACTGGTGCAGTTCTTGTCCGATGGCAAGGACGCCAAAATCGACAGGCTTTCGCCTCGACAGCGGGCGCAGCTTCATCGTTATGAGCTGGCCAATGGGTTACTCCATTACATAGTAGACCCTAGAGATTCTCCTCGGGTTGTCGTTCCAAACGACGAGGATCTGAAGTATGACATACTTCTGGAGGCGCATGATGCGCCGATAAGTGGCCATCTGGGCCGAGAGAAGAGATACCAAATGGTCTCTCAGACATTTTGGTGGCCCCGCATGTACAAGTGGGTGGAACACGTCAGATGGTGAAGCCTTCGGGCCACGCCTCGGCTCCACTGCAGAGCCTACCTGTACCAGCGGATTGCTGGAAGTCGATGAGTCTCGATTTCGACTTCGGCCTGCCAGCTAATGACAAGGGTAACACCGGCATTTTGGTGTTTGCCTGCCGTGTGAGGAAGATGGTGCATCTTGCTCCGGTACGTGACAAGGTCACCGGGAAACAAGCTGCACAGCTGTTCCTAGATAGCGTGGTCTACCAGAGACCATCGTCTCGGACAGAGACCCGCGTTTCACGGGGGCGTTCTGGGACGCCCTGTTCCAGCTACTGGGAACTAAGTTGACGATGTCAACTGCGGACCATCCGCAGACGGATGGTCAGACGGAGCACGTCAACCGCGTACTCGAAGATACTCTGCGCAGTATCTGTGCGGAAGCACCTCGGTCCTGGTCGGACCAGCTTCCTATGGTTGAGTTTGCACTCAGCAATGCGGTACACGCATCAACGGGGTTTACCCCGTTCTATTTGAATGGGTTACGACACCCTCAAGTGCCGCTAACCTGGCGGGGAGGCACTGATGCCTCCATCGTAAGTGGGGGAGAGGCTCGGAAAGCTTTTTCCTCCCTGGTCTCTGACATTGAGCCAGAGCCTTTGAAAAGACAGTTGGCATCATTTATAGACAACAGGCTGACGTTGGTCAGCCGGGTTAGAGATGCGATGGCATCGGCCCAATATAGACAAAAGGAGTACTCAGACAAACATGGAAGAGGAAACTTAAGTGTGTTTAAAAAGGGTGAATTTGTCCTGTCAGACACTAAGAACCTACCGCTAAAGGTGGTTAGCTCTGTAGATAGCAACAAGCTGAAGCACCGCTTCATCGGACCGTTTGCGGTCCTGGCCAGACATGGCGCGGCGTATACCATTGACCTTCCAAAGTCAATGGCGACGAACCCGACGTTCTACGTGGGGCGTCTTAAGCGATATCAAGATCCGCTGGGTCCTCCTTCTCAGACGGAGGAAGACCAAGGTGAGAACTCACCTCCTCGAAACGAGGCTGAGTCCTCTGGACAACCGGGGCTGCCGGTGTCGAAGCCTGGGACTGATACACAGGCCGGTACCCACGCGATTCATACGAAGGATATGAAGGTACTGAGTGGGAAGAACTTGGGTAAGAACTATACCCATAAGCCGAGTGGTACGAGTACCCCTGCGGCTCATAAGAGGGCATCCGACCATGCACCTCATGGCTTAGAGCGTCTAAGCCTCGACGGAGTTCCTTCAGGACGGAAGCTGGAACTCGGCGGTCAACACGACCATGGAGCTCTCGGGTCTCACGACCAAGAGCGTCCAAATCATGGCGAAGGACCTCAAGGACCCCTGGCTTGCCAGCCTGAGCGGCAGCCTGATCACCAGGTCCAAGCCCAAGGGCTATCTCGATCACATAAACACGATCTCGAAGCTGACGGACCTCGTCGCTTAACAGGGACCCCACAGAGTCCCGACCCGAAGTTGAGGGTCCAGAAGGATACGGCTGAGAAGGAGCCTCGCACTCAAACGCGTGCGAGAGCTCCTCCTGTCCTCCTTGGTCGGAACGGCGAGCTCCACTACCATGTGGAGCGGGTCGTCCAAGAGCAGCGGCGCTCTGGGAAGCGCCAGCTGTTCGCTCTGGTCCAAGACGTAGGACAGCTAGCGATCTTCTTGGAGTTCTTTTAACTCCTGAACTGTGAAGTTCTTCAGAGAAACCCATCTCCAGAACAGGTCTTCTGTCTGGGATTGGGTTGTGGTGTTCTCGGGCTGTACCCAAGGGTGCCCCCACATGGGGAAGAGCTCACCACGGTCTTCCGGTTTCTTGCGGAGATTTGTGAATTCCTTGAGAGGAATTCAGTGTGGTGCGAGCAGCACACACCTAGCGGCCTCAATGTCATTGACAAAGAGTGGTTCAACTTGAACCAAGGCACGCTCATAGGCGCCACGTGAAGTGCGCCCATGGTTTAGACCACGAGGGGCCTTGAGGTGCTCCAAGAACATGGGAGACCCAGACCCCGCATCCGGTGGGTAGTATCCGCGAGGATACACCGGCGTGGGAGGCGCAGGATCGCCTTGTAGTTAAGCAGCTTGATGGCGCTCCTGCCGTGCATCGAGATCGTTGGAGATCTCTTGGGGATCGGTGGCAGCCCCCTCCTCTTCTGCCGCATCCGAAGAGGAGTCGAATAGACTATGGTACTCTTTCGAGAAACTAGACTCGCGAGAAGGAGTCTCAGGGGCTGCGCCCTTTTTAGCAGCAGCAGTACCCTCATCAGCCCGCTTTGAAGAAGCTGTTTTCGCAGCTTGAGCTCAAGCCTTACCTTCGGTTAAGGTAAGGTTCTTGGCAGGCGAGCTCGTCGAAGCTGCTTTTGCCTCTGATGATTCAGCATCACCAACAGGAGCGTCCTGTGCAGGAGCGTCCTATGCACCAGCATCCTGTGAAGGAGCATCCTGAGAAGAAGTTGGATCCTTGGTGGATCCAGGAGAGTCCCCATCAGACCCTGATCCCGTGAGCATCGGGATATCAAAAACGGGCGACTCTGCCCCAGGACGGTGGTCCCGATAGGCGAACCGAGGGTTCGGCCTATCGTCGGGTGACAAGGAGCTCGAGCGACTGCGTCGCGGACTCCCTCCTTGTGCGGCAGCAGCAGCGGTAGGCTTGCTGGCTGCCTCGGAAGCCGCCTTGCGGGCTTCCTTGCGCGGTGCGGCCTTGGCTTTCGACTAGGCCTTAGAAGTCTTCGACCTCGCGGTCTTAGACTTGGAAGGCGCCGAATCGCCGTGGGTGCTTGCCTTCTTCGGCATCTTGAGGAGGTTGACGTAGAAACCTCTGGTGCTGGCGAAAGCGCAAAAGGCTGAACGATAGCCTTAAAACCACAACGGTGGCTCGTCGATGGATATCGACAAGGACAGGAAAGAGAGCGGCGCTCTCTTCCTAACTCCTCATTAGTTGGGGGGTTTCCAACCTAAGTGGGGGAGGATGTAACAGGGTTACATGAAGGGGTACCATAGAAAGGGTACCGCCTTTAGATGTTGATATACTTCTGTGAGTACTCGTTTTAGATAGACACTCGTGGGTGGTGTGGACCACACCACTGCCACGTAGGTCTGGTGGCTGAGGGCCAACCAATAACATTAGACCTAAGTTTTATATGCATATTAGGTATAAATTGTAGTTAATTAGGAGTTTGTATTACAGGTCAAATGGTAGTAGCCTCATCTACAGAACACGAAGGTGCTGGCGTTGGATTTGACGCTTGCGTGTAGCATAACTTGCTGCAGTAGTCATTCTGACCAAAATCTTCAACGGGGCCTCCATCAGCGTCGCGTAGATTCAAAGATTCGCAAACATCGATCGAGCAAAAGTGATGAACAAAATTACCCCAATACGCGCACGTTCGTGTTGTTGAGCACTCTTTGCTACACACTGCACATCGTGTGATTTCGTACGACGCTTCCTCAGTTGTTTTTTTGTTGACCACACTGCTGTACGGATACATCCGATCCATTCCCACGGGTCGGTTCTTCGTAGTTTCGATTATCCGAATGCTTGACACCTTGGTCCGTTGTCACGCAGGTGCGGTCTCCACCACAAATTGCTTGGATACTACCACTTGCATATTTACAAGAGACGTTATTGCGCGAGAAGTGACGGTCATGATGACCAACTTCACCATCACCGTTTATTCCACTACAAACAGGCTCCAGCGAACTAGCAAAACAGTCATACCCAGGTAGATGCCTTTCAGGCACGACACCTTGTAATTCGGTTGAGCCATCATTCTCAGTCCAGTTGCTACCAGCATCATGGTAATGAAGTTCGAAATCATCTTGGCGCTCACCACTGTTTGGTATGCTAGAACCTTCAGCAACATCACACATGTCCTAGTAATCGTCCTCATTTACTACACCGACGATGCAGTCACTATGCAATTTACCTTCTCTCGTCTCAGTAGTCAATGTGCTGTCATTCGTGTCATATGCCGCGTTGTAGTGCTCCAATAACGCGGCTTCTCCTAAGAAGTAGTCGACACCAGCTACACCATTGACATCACAGTGAGGGCGAACATAGCGAAACATATCGATCAAACTACGCCCAGGTGGCCGTTTTGAATACCACCCAGCACGACGCAAACCCTCCAAGCCGCCTTGAAAGCTGAACGATCTACGTGAGTTTGATGGACGTGATCACCAGGTAAGTCAAGTCGCAATCAAGCAACAACAATTAGAACTAACTTACCATGCGAAGGTAAATAAATGTTAGTTTCGCCAGATCCACGGGATGTTCGTCGTCGTTAGGAGCATTTTCCACTGTAGTTACTAGATGCTGCTTGGCATTGCGAGCCATCCTGATGTAAATGGTTTGATGAAAGTGACTTCACCGCACTTTTAGAATTGACACGCGTCCAGCAAGTGGCTTGAGATATGGACCAAATATACTGTTGTTTGTATGGATCCCAATCTCGAACCAGAAATAATTTGAAGGGGAATGGACGCGCAGTTTGCACAGCTCTCATCACGTTTGACCCGTGGGTTGTTCAAGTTGAAATCAGGCCCGTGCTCTAAGGACGTTATGTGGTATTTGCATGTCGCTATAGATTGGTGTTTTGCTGAGGAATACAGTGTGATAGCCTTGCAATTACAAAACATGTAAGTTAGCTAGTACCAGTCGTAGAACAGACTATATAACACTGGTAAAGCAGATCTGGTAAGAATATCACGTGGTAAATGCATGTCAATGTAGGTTAGATTTATTGCAGAGGAGAATATAGTGTGATAGGCTTGAAGTTGCAAATCATGTAAGCTGGCTAGTACTGGTTTGTAGAGCAGACTATAAACACTGGTAACGCATCTCTGATCGCGAGGCAAAATCTGGCTTGTCATGATGACATTCCCCATCGTGACATTCGTGGCGAATACAGTTTTGATGACGGCAACAAGAGTAACGTTGACACCACGCCACCATAGGCGTCAATTGCAGTCAAGCTGATTTATGTAGCAGTGCTGATGACCAGAGTAACATTGACACCACGCCACCATAGGTGTCAATTGCAGTGAGGTCGAGTTGATTGGTGTAGCAGTGCTGATAACCATCACATAGAGTACAGTAAACCTCAACCGGACAACATCTAGGTGAATGCCGGCAGTACCGTCCTTGTCGAGCATCATCATGATAATGGGCAACAGTAGGAGATGCATCAGGCGATGAGAAGTACAACGCGGATGGGAAGCATCATGGTGAAAATCAGCAGTGATATGGCGACGACTGGTATTACTGGTGTCCCCCAGCAACAGCGTAGCCCTGGTCGACGGTTCATGGCAGTAGTAGCTGTAATGACGTCAGTGAGCGCCACCATAGCGGCTAGGTCTTCCGAGAACGTCATCACGGCAATGTACAGCAGAATCGGGATGACAGTCTGAGCATACAGGCACCAATTGCTAATGATGGCCAACAACAATGCTGGTAGAAGGATTTTCATCGAGCTGTATAGCGACGATAACCAGCAGCAGGACCTTCAGCAGCAGTATCATGATGACTTGTAGCAGCATTATGTCGAAGCTCGGCAGCAAATCCATCGCTGATACCGTCTCCCAACGATTTCGAGGCGACGACCTGCACAGAGTCTATGCTATGTTGAACGGCATCCCGGTGACGGGCAGCAATATGGTGACGAGCGACAACAGAATTGTCGTATAGCAGTAGCTACGCTACGAGTGGCAACATGATAGTCATCTAGCTGTATCAAGGCTACGAGCGACAATTCATGGCAATGACCGACGGCAGGGTCTTTGACAAGCGGTATCGTCGTGACCGCCAGCAGCATCATGACGACGACCAGCGCAAGGCTACGGCGAAAACTATCGCAGAGACGATTAGCAGCATTTTTGCCGTGAACAGCAACCAGTCTTCGGCAACAGCATCACGGCGACAAGCATAGGAAGGTTGATCGTTAGTGGAAATAGGGCCTTCGGCGAGAGCTGGGATGACCACGCTGTGTCGAATGTGATGCTTGGTATCTTGTGTTGCGTTTGCAGAGCCAGGCAAATTTGGAAATGATGTCAATTTGATTTTGCGCGCAAAAGGTTCGCGCGCATCACCGACTCAAAGAGCTTCTGCTGGCTCACGTTGAAGTTTTTGCGGTTATGCGGATTCCGCCAATCAGCTTCAAGATTGTACAGATTCCGCCTATCAGTGCCAAGATGACATGATAGGAGAAAAGCGATTGGTGGAATTATTGAAAGCGAATCTGCTGAGGAAAGGGTGGAGCAGTTCAAACCGTGTTGACCACCTAATAAAGGTTGTGAAGTGAGCACCGTAAATGAGGGTATTCTATGCGAATAGTATACCCTGGAGCGACATCAGTAGCATAGAAATCGGCTCGACGGTGTAGAAAGTCATGGCTACTAAATCTGCATTACTACACCCCCCCAATCGCACGTAGGATACAGTGAGTGACGTAGTGCAACGAACAAATCTACAGTCGTTTTAATCGAATATACTAGTTTTCCTAGAAGTAGGTCTTGCAATGCATGACACGCACGATTTCTTATAGCATGGATGCTGCAATGGACCACGCAACCACGTCAATTTCAGTTGATTTAGAATCAGTAGGGTGTTATGAATAATTGCGTATCGGATCGAGAATCTTACTAGGTCACCAGGATTTTCCTTTAGGAATGGTCGCACAAAGGTCGGTCAAATGACGTACTTATTCGTGTAATTTATCCATCCGATTTACCACTCAAACATCCGTGATCATGAACGCTTCGTGTATCATGGTCGTGGATATGAACATGTTCGTTTATGCCTTCGTTCGTAACACATAGAATTTCTAAGCATGTCGGTGCGCAAGAATTAACTCAAACAGTTGAGATCGTCCCTTACCGAGAATTCCGCACGCTCATCTCATGCCGCGCCAATCCAAGGATCATAACGACTATACCGTTCGAAAAGAATCACCTCGGGTGATATCCACATCAGTTTGCCAATACCGGTCATATAATTGGTTCAGGTCAGGTCGTCTCATGATGTGGTCTTCATGAATAATGGATGGGATTGAAGCGCACAAAGATCTAAATTCTTGGCACACCAGTAGAGCATTGGCGGTAGTTTGTATGGCCCGATTAGGTTTTGCATATCAGTCCGGAAATGACATCCCCGAGTACAAGGGTCAGTGCGTATTCTCAGGAAAAATCACCAATACCAACCCGACATCGATGACCTTTTCTTCCATTCTGTTGCCATAACGCCCACCGAAGGTACTGCTACTGGACATTGAAAGTACATCGCTAAATTGCTGTCGCAAGTTGTTGTCATGAACCGTTGTTCATCACCATGATACCGCACCTCGATGACTTATTACCGTCATCACAATGTTGCTCTCCTGACCGTGATGAATATTCAAGGGGCGTAATAACACGGATAGTACCAGGTCCGTTATCACTATGCATCTTTACCACGTCACATAGGAGTTGTTTTCGATATACGTCGAACTGTCGTTGCTAAATCCTTCTCGGAGCCGTAGTTAGGTATTGCCACGTTGACGCTGATCATTACCCCAAACTGCTGCACGATTGTTGCATAACATCGCTCCTAGCCACTCCTAACAACTATCATCACCATGATGCTTCCCATCCGCGTTGTACTTCTCATCGCCTGATGCATCTCCTACTGTTGCCCATTATCATGATGATGCTCGACAAGGACGGTGCTGCCGGCATTCACCTAGATGTTGTCCGGTTGAGGTTTACTGTACGCTGTGTGATGGTTATCAGCACTGCTACACCAATCAACTCGACCTCACTGCAATTGACACCTATGGTGGCGTGGTGTCAATGTTACTCTGGTCATCAGCACTGCTACATAAATCAGCTTGACTGCAATTGACGCCTATGGTGGCGTGGTGTCAACGTTACTCTTGTTGCCGTCATCAAAACTGTATTCGCCACGAATGTCACGATGGGGAATGTCATCATGACAAGCCAGATTTTGCCTCGCGATCAGAGATGCGTTACCAGTGTTTATAGTCTGCTCTACAAACCAGTACTAGCCAGCTTACATGATTTGCAACTTCAAGCCTATCACACTATATTCTCCTCTGCAATAAATCTAACCTACATTGACATGCATTTACCACGTGATATTCTTACCAGATCTGCTTTACCAGTGTTATATAGTCTGTTCTACGACTGGTACTAGCTAACTTACATGTTTTGTAATTGCAAGGCTATCACACTGTATTCCTCAGCAAAACACCAATCTATAGCGACATGCAAATACCACATAACGTCCTTAGAGCACGGGCCTGATTTCAACTTGAACAACCCACGGGTCAAACGTGATGAGAGCTGTGCAAACTGCGCGTCCATTCCCCTTCAAATTATTTCTGGTTCGAGATTGGGATCCATACAAACAACAGTATATTTGGTCCATATCTCAAGCCACTTGCTGGACGCGTGTCAATTCTAAAAGTGCGGTGAAGTCACTTTCATCAAACCATTTACATCAGGATGGCTCGCAATGCCAAGCAGCATCTAGTAACTACAGTGGAAAATGCTCCTAACGACGACGAACATCCCGTGGATCTGGCGAAACTAACATTTATTTACCTTCGCATGGTAAGTTAGTTCTAATTGTTGTTGCTTGATTGCGACTTGACTTACCTGGTGATCACGTCCATCAAACTCACGTAGATCGTTCAGCTTTCAAGGCGGCTTGGAGGGTTTGCGTCGTGCTGGGTGGTATTCAAAACGGCCACCTGGGCGTAGTTTGATCGATATGTTTCGCTATGTTCGCCCTCACTGTGATGTCAATGGTGTAGCTGGTGTCGACTACTTCTTAGGAGAAGCCGCGTTATTGGAGCACTACAACGCGGCATATGACACGAATGACAGCACATTGACTACTGAGACGAGAGAAGGTAAATTGCATAGTGACTGCATCGTCGGTGTAGTAAATGAGGACGATTACTAGGACATGTGTGATGTTGCTGAAGGTTCTAGCATACCAAACAGTGGTGAGCGCCAAGATGATTTCGAACTTCATTACCATGATGCTGGTAGCAACTGGACTGAGAATGATGGCTCAACCGAATTACAAGGTGTCGTGCCTGAAAGGCATCTACCTGGGTATGACCGTTTTGCTAGTTCGCTGGAGCCTGTTTGTAGTGGAATAAACGGTGATGGTGAAGTTGGTCACCATGACCGTCACTTCTCGCGCAATAACGTCTCTTGTAAATATGCAAGTGGTAGTATCCAAGCAATTTGTGGTGGAGACCGCACCTGCGTGACAACGGACCAAGGTGTCAAGCATTCGGATAATCGAAACTACGAAGAACCGACCCGTGGGAATGGATCGGATGTATCCGTACAGCAGTGTGGTCAACAAAAAAACAACTGAGGAAGCGTCGTACGAAATCACACGATGTGCAGTGTGTAGCAAAGAGTGCTCAACAACACGAACGTGCGCGTATTGGGGTAATTTTGTTCATCACTTTTGCTCGATCGATGTTTGCGAATCTTTGAATCTACGCGACGCTGATGGAGGCCCCGTTGAAGATTTTGGTCAGAATGACTACTGCAGCAAGTTATGCTACACGCAAGCGTCAAATCCAACGCCAGCACCTTCGTGTTCTGTAGATGAGGCTACTACTCGTGAGGAAGTATCTTCCCAGTTCTATCGCGTCCTTCCACCACCCCAAATATCTCCGCCAGATGTATTTACGCGTTCACAAGGAGAGGCAGAACAGATCGAGTCTATGCCATTTTCACGTACTGCATCTTTAAGACAGTCTGTTTTACTCAAGCAGATGGTACTTCTACTAGCAAGTTTCATGAGGAGAGTCTCCAATATTTCAGTCATTCTGCAACGTCTGCATTTTTTGCATTTGTTTCACTGTCATTCTGGAATCAAGTTGTAGTATTCTCCAATGAGTACGCTGCTGTGTCCAAAAATCCGTCACAGAAGGAAATTGAACTTGATGAACTAATGAAATTTCTAGGAATTCTGTGGTGCGTTTCATTATTTGATAAGGGTGAAATGAGTAACTACTGGACTGACTGTGAGGAAGCAACTATATTTCCTGGAGGACGTTCAACTAGTTTAGATACTATCATGACATGGCGAAGATTCCTGTACATACGGCAAACTTTGCGCTTCCGATCAAAAGTTACAACGGCGGATATTGAACGAGATCGAGCCGCAAGAATCCGTCCTCTGATCAGCATTCTCAAATGTCGTTGCTCCCGTCATTTAACTGTTGGTAGGAACGTCGCAGTCGATGAAGCTAGTGTTGCCTGTCGATCTCGGTATGCGCGCCATAATATTGTCTACAACCCACGAAAACCTACTGGAAAATACCATTTCAAGTTTTATATGTGTTGTTGCTCAACGACATGGTATGTTGTAAACTTCAAGTATTGTACAAGAGAACTGAGTGATCGTTTGGATAGTGTAATTCCCAGTGGTGAAATATCAGAGTTGGAGCGATTGACAGCCCAGTCTTCGGAAATCCGAACTCACGTAATCGAGGTGACGGCACCGGTGAAAGGAACTTGCCGTATTGTCGATACTGACAACTTCTATACTTCGTGTTTGCTGTTGGAAAGTCTGCGTACAATTGGCTTATATGGTCGGGGTACGGTCCGCTCGTCTAGCAAGCACTATCCACATTTCACTATGTTTCATCAAGGAGATGCAAAACCACGAGGTTTCATGAAGCAAGGTGTGGCGCCGGATAAGCATATAATTGCAGCAAGTTGGGTGGACGGCTCCATAGTGAACATTGTTTCTAATGCAGACGCTTCTGATACAACTACAGTGTGTCGACGTATAAAAAACACACGTGAGCCATTTTCCGCTCCGACTTGTATCAGTGAATTTAATAGCGCGATGCAGGGAGCAAACAGGTACGATCAGCTACGGACGCGGTTCTCATTATGTGATGGTCATTCGTTCCAGAAATGGCACAAGAAACTAGCAATGTCTCTGCCGGATATTGCGAAGTGTAATGCATTCACTTGTGATGAATTAGCGCGTGGAAATACCCCAAACGCTGCCGACGATAATCTGAATTCCTGCGGTGAGACGTTAACCGGGCATGATAGACACCGGGCTTTCGTCGTTGCTCTTGTAAGAGAATTTTTCAATGGAGATTGGAAAAAGTGGATAGACAGCGAGATTGATATGGTTGTATACCGCAAGTGATCGCATATCGTTATGCACTCGTTCTTCATCTACACTAACGGAAACCAATTCAAGAATGGATATAATTTCTCCAGAACCATCGATGGTATGCGTGGCGAAGGGATCATGGCTGGCTCTACATGGGAAGAGCAGGTCCACCCGTGGGTGTACTATCTGTAGATTTGAATGCAGGGATGCTACTCAAAAACAGTTTATTGATTGTCGCATCGGGTTGCGCTTTGCAAACGGGCATACCCTGTTGATCCCTCCGAACCGCACCTCTGTCAGGAAGAAAGTTGGAACTGCTGGCGAACATTTCGCTACTTCTACTTACCAAAGGACGTGTATACTGCGAGTGGAAATTTGAGGAGATGTTCTTCGATATACACAACACAAGCTTCATTTTTGAAGGAGCATAAAATGTAGAAAGCCTACGCCACTTTAGTTGTTGATGATGCAACGTTAGTTTCATTGTAATCGAAAGTCAGGTATTTTCATAATAAATGTTGTTGATTAGTTTCGAGCACTTTCCGTGAATTGGAGTGGGTGACATGTTCCAATACGTTTTGCGTAATCGATGATAACAAAATCCGAACCCCTTATGGATTCTATTTTACTAGATAATTGTTGGTTATGTGCTGCATGGTCGTATGGTGGAGATGCGTAGTACAGTGATAACCTATTCAAGAATTTCATCACAACAAAACAGCTTCAGTACGCAATCAACAGCCCCAAGCTAGTGCTGCACTGATTTCTACTCAAATGGTGTGGAAATCACGCGTTTGCTGGCAATGAGCCTGCTAGTGTCATCAAGCTGATGGCACCATCAGCAGACCAACTGCAGTCCCATTCTTGCTGTAGCTGAAGCGTCCTCGCTGACCTGAATAAATTATCATCACTGCTATTTCGCCGTCTCATGAATGTACCCACCAGTATCGGTAATTGACTTTTTTCAACCGTGACAGGGCCGCGTCATGACGACCGTGTTACCCACGGTACTACCCCTAGTTGCAATTTCACATTGACCGGACGCGACCCTTTATGGTATAAGCCTATGAGAATGGAGGAAAGATCCTAACTGTAAAATGGTACTTTAAGTACGGTTTAGAAGGATTTGACCCAAATAACCTCCCATATTATATATATATTGCCATGAAACCTAGGGGAAATGATACCGCAAAACCATACTTTAAGTACGGTTTTACCACGTTTTACTTGGAATTTGTAAGGAGAGGATTAATATAGAAATGTATGGCGGTAACGAAAGGGTTAATTTGAGCTCAAAATTAGCCTATGCCAGGCTAATTTATGGTGTATTCACAATTTGTCTAAGCTAAATTTTCAAAATTAGTCTTTTAAAAATGGGCCAAATTGGCGACGTGGTTTGGTTTCTTCCTACAATTGACAGCTGCTGCTGTTAGAGAAGTGAATCTGAAACAAGACAAGAGTGATGCCTACTGCGCTCGTAGTTCTGTGATGCGCTGCAGCTAATCTTTGAATAAAGATGGAGTCTAGTTACACGTCAACTCTTCCTCATCTACAGAAAACAAAAATTAGTCAATGCTCAAAATTAGTCTATGCAATTTGTGCTCAGACTAGTCACTGTAGTGGCTGTAGTTGTACTGCAGTGGACTCTACCAGTGGTAGCGACTTCCACCTCGCAGAATATGCTAGGTGTCCGATTAGGAAGTTTCCCTAAACTTTTCGCGATATGAAGTGTTTACAAAACAATGAGCGCTTTACTTCGGCGGATTTGGGTCACAAGAGGGTATCAGTGATACCGTATCACCATATTCAGACTCGCACCACTCAAAAACAAATTACCAAGATTATGGGTCAACATCGGGAGTGGGATCATTTACTTTCCGAGTGTATATGAACTGCTGCCTTTAAGCAGACTATGTGTTCCAATGTCTTTTAAGTTGCAGCTGAGGGCACAAATTTCCTCATCACATTTAAAGCTTCTATTAGTTGCATTCTCTGTCCTCCCGGCCCAAAGCATTGCATCTAGTTGCAGCAGCCTGAATATGACGGTCGCCGTCGTATTACGCGCACCTTGCACAACAGAAGTGTGCTAACGGAATGCACAACTCCTAGTGAACAGTGGGCTCATGTCCTTGGTCTTAAGGGACTTCTTGCCAAGGTTGGTGTGCATATATGGATAGAATTTTTTTAGTTTGGCCTGTAACACAAACTTTTATTCACCAATACTATATAGTATGTAACGGGGGTTGCATATGGGGTACCCCAGATAGGGTACCGCCTCTAGAAGTAGATATACTTCTGTGAGTATTCGTTTTAGATGCTCACTTATTGATGTTGTGGACCACACTACTGCCACGTAGGTCTGGTGGCTGAGGGCCAAAAATATTTGACGTACTTTTCTATGCATATCTAGAACAAACTATAGTTAATTAGGTATTTGTATTACAGGCCAAATGACCTAATTAACTATAAATAAATCAGTCTAAAATCTACTCTGAACTGGCTACTAAGTCCCCTAATACCAGGGACTAGTGAACCGCCGTTCACTTAGAGTTTGTATACTCTTGATAGCACGCTTCTTCGAGCAAGGTGTTCGTGTAATCTCGTCACACTAGGTAGCACGTGTAGTCCTTCCACGCCTACGCGGGTAGATTGACTACCTGTATCATATTTATGCTCAACGAGTGAACCAAAATGAATCGAGGGGAGTCCCGTCATTTGACCGATGCTCAGTTTGAGTCGGTCCGGAAGGTGGTGGGCATCTTTGGAGGAGATGTCCTCCGAAGCTTGTTGAAACGTCTGAGCGACAAATGGAGTTAGAATTCGCCCGTTAGCTTCTGAGTAGTGTCGTTGAAAGCAGTGCTTGACGTATCCGAAGAGAAACTCGATAAGATTAAGAAATGGACAATACGCCAACAAGAAGAAAACTACGACACCGACACTTCGTAGATAGTGAGGAATTTCATGGTGACAGTGGAAGGTAGCCCATCCATGATCCAGATTGAATCAGGCCCGGGGTATTGGTGTATCGGCTCCTTCTCCGCGTATACAAGATCTTGACAGCACTTGCTGAACGCCAGACGATCGAACATTCTTTCTGTATTGAAGTAGTCAATAATGCCGTTGGCGCCTATAAAAGGCAGGATCGATATCCGGGGGTTTCTCTCGAAGTCGCCACGGATGGCGAATTTTTTACCTCAGACGGCGTAGCCTTGTTTGCGAACCATCCCTCTGTAGTCAAATGACACCTCGTCGAGGAAGACGAGTTCTGGTGGCTTCCGTTGATGTGACTGAGATCTCCCACGAAATGGAAGACGTCTAGCTCCTTGATGTGAAAAGCCCTGCGCCCTACAACCTTCCACGTCAGACCCAACGAGTGGATAATGCGCCACGTTGAGGGCTTGGAGAACTCGGTGTCGTGAGCTTGTCTGAAGGCGTCCTGAACTTCATCTAAGTAGGAGGGTGGATAGTGCTGCTAGTAGTTAAAAAGCCAGATGCGTTGCTGGCGGTATACTTCTTCTCTCAGGTAGTTTGAGCATGCTGGAACACTCCAGTCTCATAGTAGTGTTGCAGCCAATTGCCGATCGTGTACTGAGTCTTGTTGAAGACGAGGGCGAGATGGTTTCTGGTTTAGCCGAGTTTGATGTGTGCGTAGAGGCAGTGGTAGACAGTGCTGGGGTGCGCGTGCTGCCGCATTACCGCTTCCTCCATCTTGAATTGACTGTGTTCAGTGCGCACTGGGGAGCTTTGTCGAATATTGGCCAATTAGCGGCTAAGTTGGATTCGCCACCAGATTTTCGGACCAGAGGTAAACCGCACCCTTTTGGACATTTTGGACAGAATTGACAATACATATCCACTGTAGTGAGTGACTCTGCCCTGTGCACACGTGACATAACTTGCGACTCCGAGAGACCGACCACGACAATGTTCTTGTCATATCCATAGTATAAACCGCTCAGTTCACGATAAATTTGACGTTCTGGCCGTGTGGTGTCGCTATTATCAGCCATCATCTTCGTGTTCTCCTTGATATCATTCAGACGGCTGACAATGGCAGTATCTCGACATCTGTGAGGCCGAGCACTCAAGTAGCCCATTGAAGAAATGTGAAATACCATAGCTTTTTTACAGCCGGTACGGTACTTCAATTATCGACAAGATATCTTCTTAGATGATACCCACGAATGTGCGTATAGCCTTGATAAAAGCAAGTTGTTTGTTCTGGAAGCGCTTCCGGCGGCCCTGCACCTGAGTTTGGTATTGCCAGATCTGTAGTGACACAATACTATATTAGAGGCTTTCAGACACGGTGCTAACTCTAAAAATACCTAACGAAAAATGACGTAGTGTGTTAGTGTATTTTGACTACGCCTTTTCATTATCGACGCTGGTTCAGACATCACATCAAAGCAAACTACGTATCAAAATTACTTAGTGCGACTTTTCGCGCGCGCGCGAAATGTTAGCCAGATGTCGTTGTCGCTACCTATTGCTCCTTGGTGCTCGATGGGCGGGTTCACACTCGCACAGCAGCACCAGCCCACAGAAGAAGACGAAATAGCAATGCTGCTCACGTTGAAGTTGGTCGTAAATGCTCCGCTATCGTACCTGGGTCACCTTCTGGTTCCTGATTTCCGGCTGGACATCCTTGCAATGACTGACAAAGAGGCCAAAGATCAGTTTCGATTCATCACAAGAGATATACAGAGGCTCGTGAAATTTCTTAAGATCCCAGATCCCGTGGTTACCCAGGAAGGGGTCCGAGCCAGAGCGATTGATGCGCTGGGGATATGCCTCCGACGAATCTTATTTCCACAGTGGTGGATTGATATGGCGGCAATGTTTGGCCGTGCCCCGTCAACCTTGTGCCGCATTTTTTATTTTGTTGTCGAACACTTGGAGAAGCAGTTCAGCGACTTGACGTATTTTGACATGGCGCGAATTGAGAATAATTTGGACCGATACTCTCACGCCACCTCGTCAAATAGTCCCGACATCATACAAGGTGTGTGGGGATTTATTGATAGAACAGTTCGGCCGATTTGCCGCCCTGGAAAGGGCCAAGAAGCTCTATACAATGGCCACAAGCGTGTACACGCTTTTAAGTTCCAGACTGTTGTCGCTCCCGCAGAATAATTTGTCATGTGTACGGCCCCGTCGATGGGAGACGGCATGACATCTAAATGCTTCGCGAAAGTGGACTTATGACACTTTTATAGTATAACCCAGCGTTTCATAACAAGCTTATATTTGGTGATCCGGCCTACAGTTGCACGAATGTATTTTGCATCCGTTCAAGGGCTACCGTGGCAACGCACCGCAACATACCGTCAACGCCGCTATGAGCAAGGTTCGCGTTTCTGTCGAATGGCCTTATGGAAAAATCACTAGGTATTTTTCGTACCTGAACTTTAAGCGGCAGCAACAAGTTGGAATGACTCCCGTGGCTACTCTTTACAAAATCGGTATCCTGTTAACCAACTGCATCACAATTGCTAACGGCGAAAATAACAACTCGAAGTACATCAATTGCGCTCCCCCTGTTCAAACCGTCTCGGCTTTGCTGAACAACTGTGTCGCGTCATGACGTAGGTCGTCCAAACATTGCGAAAGGCGAGATGTGTTTCCATTTTATTCTGCAAAACCGGAGAATATCTGCTTTTTTACGTGGGGCTGATACTGCTCGTAGTGCTCATCCTTTTCTTCAAATACAACATACTTCTCTGCGAGGATATTGTCGCTTTATGATGGTAAGTTGTTGCATTCGTTGTGTCGAATTCCTTCGAGTAGTCACGGAGACCTTGTAGCACAGAGGACAAGGATAGAGCCTACGGACGCAGCTGTAGGGTTCCTCCTCGAGAGACAGGTCATGAGTGGTTTTTGTGGCCGTCCATTATGCTTTCTGGAGTAGACATCCCGTTTGGTTTTGTCAGATTTGATTAACTCCGCAAGCCTTGCCTTACACGCGTCAACTATGTCACTCTACACAGACAGCGAGGTGACCTGGCTTTATCTTTACAGAAAAGAAATAGGTAGACAGCTATATTCATTTGCGACAGATGCAAATGGTCGACATGCATCCCGATAATCGGTAGTAGATATCAACAAATGTCTAGCTATCTTGTGGTTATGACCGGAAACATGTGTTGTGCTACCCTATCGTCGATGAAGCATGCATCCGGGTGTCGTGTGATGATAAAATGTGTCGCATGTAGAAGGGTAGAATGATTTTCCGTCAAATTTGTTTTTAAGATGACGAATCATCTAAATACGATCTGGTGATTAACGATTGATCGAGTCTAGCATATGGTAAGGCCCAAAGTGAACAATTGTTTCGTAAACGTGTATATTATGTCGGAACTATTCAGTTTAATACTAAAACTGTGGCGGTTCACACGAGCACATTTCTTGAGGAAGCGTGCTATCAGGAGTTTACAACTTCTCGTGAACATCAGATCATCTCAAACTCAGATTGACTGACGATACCCTTGTCGTCTACCCTGGCGACGAGGGTCAGGACCAAAACACTGAGTCCAAGAGTCCAAGTCTGCACTTAACAATCCAGACACAGACACCACACCTGGCGGTGCCGAAGACGTCCCCGCCGCGGTGGTCGTCAAGGAGGCTTTACCTCCTACGAACTTGACGTTGGGAAAGGGTAAACGACGTACCCAGGTTCCCAGCACGACTAACTATACTGATGAGGCCAGCGCCAGGAAGCGCAGCGTCTCTCAGTCGCTTCACATAAGCGACCAGGATCTTGATGATGACTATGACGAAGATCCTCTTGAGGTTGCGAACAACCTCCATGAGCAGAAAGAAGAACTATTTGCAGCTCGACTGACTAGATAGCCACCGTACGAACTCTGAGCGATGGGGTTATACCCACGCTCCAGGGTATTCCCCCATGAGGGCCATCGTGCTCTGCTGTTCCTCGGACAGCTCAGAGACCCTACGTCCATTGGCAGGAGGTCATACCTTCATGAGCGCGTACGAGCGCCAACTCACTAAGGGCTTGCCTCTTTTCCTCAAGAACATAGCTGTCGCCAGGTGCGTGCTTCTTGCACCGCCCAGAATTCCCTTGAAGGAATTTAGACTATATAGACTTCTTAAGAAGGCTGAGACCAAGGGAGGTCTCTACCCCGTGTGGGGATTTCCTTGGGTGTACCCGGAGAATACCTCTTCAGTTGCACAGGTCGAAGCCTAATCTGGAGCTGGGTCCATCACAAGGGCTGCCCAGTCAAGGAGCTCCAGGGTGAGGCTCAGCTGGTATTCACATTAATCCAGCGAGACCTTCCGGTCGAATTCGCTCACCTCGTGGCGAAGCGACAGCTCGTCACTAAGATGAAGGTGCTAAGGTGTATCACCCAGCATTCCTCGCAGAGAGAGCTAGGGTATGACGTTTATGGATCATCCATACCCCGTGCAGCTACTAAGAAGCAGCGCACTACTTACGAAGCTGCTGCCTCTGATCCCAGATCGCAACAGCTATCGGGCAGTCCGGTCTTCCGACTCCCATGAGTTCTGTGACTTGGGATAACCTCGCCACTTCACTAGCTGGCATTTCCCAGGGCGCCGCTGCTCTCGGACTACACGCTCCACATGGACGTGGAGCTCACCATGCCGATCAGGGAGGGAAGCCCTCACCCGCATTAAAGTATGAGGTTCGATCTCAGTCTCTTCCTTCTGGACCCCCTCATTCGGGCCGTGGTCCTGCCGAGGCTTTCTGCAGGACGAAGTGCGTCAACTCCGTGACCGAATATATGCGATCGAAATCGCACTCGACATTGGGATTGGCTGTCAGGCCGCCACCCTGTCTGCTAAACCAACTGCCATTCGTCAGGCCGTGGACGCTCTCAGTCGTGAGACTCAGGAGCTCGACGGGCGGGTTGACCGCCGAATTCCAGTTTCCGTCTTAAAGGAACTCCGTCGGGGCCTTGATGCTCTTGATTATGAGGCGCATGGTTAGATGTCCTTTTGTGAGCTGCTGAGGTAATCATACCACTCGACTTATCGGTATACCTCTTCAGGGAGCTCATCCCGTGCGACCCTAGCGTACTCTTCTTCTGAGCGGCGTGGGTGCCAGCCTGTGTTACATTTGCAGGCTTTGACAACTCCTGTTGGGCTTGTCCGCGAGACTCAACCTCGGATTGAAGAGGGGAGCTCGTGTAATCTTGACCTTCTTCCGTCCTCTCAGGGGGAAGATCCTGCGGACCATCGTACCGTTTAAGACGCCCCATGTATAGCGTTGGGTGCGTCGCCATTAACTTCAGGAGGTCCATGGTATAGGCCGTGCCTGCCGAGGACCCCAAAGGGTCCAGTGAAGCGATGCTTCAATTTGTTGCTCTCAACAGATCTAACCAACGTTAACGGTAGGTACTTAGTGTCTAATAGGACTAAATCGCCCTCTTTAACCATGTTTAAATTTCCTCTACTTGTTTTGTCAGAGTACGCTTTTTGCTTGTCTTGGGCTGATGCCATTGCGTCCTAACCCGGCTGATAGCGTCGGCCTGTCGTCTATAAACGCCAACAACTGTCGTTGTAAAGACTCTGGCTCAATCACCCAGACCTGGGCGGAAAAGGCTTTCCGAGCCTCTCCCCCACTTACGATGGAGGCATCGGCGCTCCTCCGCCAGGTTAGCGGCACCTGTGAGCGTGGTGACTCATTCAAGTAGAACGGGTTGAACACCGTTGATGCGTGGGCCGCATTGTTGAGTACAAACTCAGCACAGATGCTCCGTTGAGTATCTTCGAGCACGCGGTTGACGCGCGTCGTCTGACCATCCGCAGTTGACATTACCAACTTAGTTCCAATAGCTGGATAAGGGTGTCCTAGAACGACCCTGTGAAACGCGGGTCACTATCCGAGATTACGGTCTCTCGCAGACCATGATAACAAAACACGCTATCTAGGAATAGCTGTGCAGCTTGTTTCCCGGTGACCTTGTCACGTACCGGAGCAAGATAATGCATCTTGCTCAAACGGCACACAAACACCAAAATACCGGTGTTGCCTTGCTTAGACGAAGTCGAGACTCATCGACTTCCAGCAATCTGATGGTACAGGAAGGATCTGCAGTGAAGCCGAGGCGTGGCCCGAAGGCTTCACCCTCTGACATGTTTCACATGTCTTGACATAGTGTGCCACCCACTTATACATGCGGGACCACCAAAATGTTTGAGAGACCGCCCGGTAGGTCTTCTCTCGACCAAGATGGCCACTCATCGGCGCACCATGCACCTCTAGAAGTGTACAATATCGTCGTTTGGAACGCCAACCCGAGGAGTATCTCTAGGGACTACTTGATAGTGGAGTAACCCATGGGCCAGCTCATAGCGATGAAGCTGCGCCCGCTGTCGAGGCGAAAGCCTGTCGACTTTGGCGTCCTTGCCATCGGACAAGAACTGCACCAGCGGTGTGTAGTTCTCGTCCTCCTGATACGCCAAGCGTATCCGATCATATAGATCTGTCGTGACCCGACTGACATGAGCTAGCTCATAGTCAGGTCGACGTGACAATGCGTCGGCAAGCACGTTGAGCTTGTCCGGCTTGTATTCGACGCGGAAGTTGTATTCCGCGAAGAATGACAGCCACCTCGTCATCCGTTGCGATAGGTGCGGCGAGCTGGTGGCAGTCCGCAAGGACGCGTGATCCGTATAGATCACAAAGGGCCTCGTGCCCAAGAGATGAACGCTAAACTTGACAAGAGCGTACTTCATTGCAAGTAGCTCCTTGTCATGAACGGGGTAGGTCCGTTCGACAGCCTTCAACTGACTGGACTGAAAGGAGATGATCCTTCATCGTCCTTCTGCAACAGCGCACAGCCTATTGCATAGTCAGAAGCGTCACAAACGACGCTGAATGACTTGTTCTCGTCCGGCAAGACTAGGACTGGCGCATGCTGCAAGCTCGCCTTGATGCCGTCGAACGCATCCTAGTATTGCTACTCCCAGACCCACATCCGATAACTCGTTAACTAGAGGATACACTGGATCCTCCGGGTTCTTGAGAATCTCAGAACCCAAGCGCGTTGCACGCTGCTTCGTGAACCCCTCCAGGACGTCCTCGTCCATTACGGAGGAAGAGTTCAAATCTTCAGGAGAGGCCTCCAGCTTCAGGAGCACCATCTCCGCAATCTCTCCGGCCTTCAGCTCGGCCAGGAAGTCCTTCATGGACAATTCCTCGAGGTTCAGCAGTGCTGACACCTCTGGCAGTGTCTCCAGATGGACGGCACCTGCCCTAACTTGGCGACCGGACACGCCGTCGAAGACATGGCATTGCTTTTCGACCGGCCGTGCCGGTGGAGTCTCAGACTCCGAGTGTGGTACTTGGTTATCCACACGGGAGGTGCTCAACGGCACCTCCGCACTCGTACTGGTCTTCTTGACCCCACGTGGAACTACGTTACCCACGGTAGAGACGCACGCTGCGCTCTCAATCTTCCCGGTCTCTTCGACCCTGCGTGGAACTATGTTACCCACGCCTCAGCGTCCTCCTCAACAACCTCAGCTGTTTACGGACCTATGTTACCCGCTTGGGGCCTATCTTACCCGCTTGTAGACCTATGTTATCCACACGGGAGATGCCGTCAGCGCTCTCCTCAGCAGCCTCTGCTGTCTGCGGATCTATGCTATCCGCCTGGTCAGTGCCGTCCGGCACTGCCACAGTCGAAGCCCATACGGCGTGACGACTCTCAGCGTTGGGACTTGCCGTCGTGGCAATTCCATACGCTTGGCAATGAGCCTTGGTCTCACGACCAGTTGCGAGGCTCCTCGCAATACCTTCACTGGAGTCAGTGACTCCCAACACTTCTTCAGACGTGTAAACGTCTTGGCGACCATCTATGGCGCCCCAGTCCCGGACAGAGGTGGGAACATTACTCACCAAAGCTCTGTCGGAGACTGCAGACCGGCTAGCCCCAATGGTTTTGCCGCGCCAATCGATCCAGGGCTCGTGCTTTTCGAGCCACGGCATGGCCAGGATCAAGTCGTACTTGTCCATGTCTAGGACAAGGAACGCCTCCGTGCTGTCAAAGTTCTCAAACTTTACAGCCAGGTCCATCCGGACCCCAGGTACGTTAACCACCGTACCATCGGCCAATCTCACCGAGACCTGGACCCTGCTTTTGCTTTCTCGCAAAGCGTTGGCATACTTGTCGCCATTCCGCGCGACCGTCTGGCGTCGAGCAAAGTTCGTCGACGCCCCAGAGTCAATCAGGACTCTGAAGGAATTTCCATATCCCCGTACACTCGCGTGTACCACGAGCAGTCCGCCGCTGCTCTTCCTCGTCTCGAGAGCACCCAGGCTCTCAGGGGCTAAGCCTCCCGCCGTCCACACTCCTACCATGGGGACTTAGACCTTCCCCAGTAGGGCGCCCCTACCAGTGACCCCAGTTCGTCTAGCCTTTGGATCATGGCTTCTGCCACTGGCCCTCGAGCCCCTAGGTTTGGAAGGAAATTTGCTTTGCCCTCCCGCAGGGCAGGAACGTTGCATGTGCCCGAGCTTCCCACATCCGTAACAACGGATGGAGCTCTGCACGGCCGTGCCTAATTCCACGGGTGTTCCTTGCACTGCGCCCGTTGATCTGGTCACACTGACATAGGAATACGCATCTATTCAAGTGTCACTTTGGGCAAGCCAAAGTTAAGTTCCTTAGTCATACAATTTCCGCTAAAGGACTATCTGTTGACAATCGTAAGACTGAAGGCATTGCGAATTGGCAACTCCTCACACCCAAAAGCAACTGCAAAGGGTGTTAGTCCTCACAGGTTACTGTTGACGATTCATCCGAGACGTTGCTAATCTCGGGTTACCACTTGATCCTTTGGTCAAGTAAGAACGTATCTGGATATGGGGACCTGAACGAACCCGTTCGTTTGAAAATATCTAGATGCTCTTCAAGAAGTACCTGCGTTGAAACTACCCGATCATAGGATATGCTTCATTGCAACGACCGATGCATCTGGCTATTGTGTTGGTGGTGTACCCTCACACGTTCGATCTGGACAATATCATCCAATTGCATCTCGAAGAAGCAGGGACCCCACGAGATCAATTGGCCCTCGGATGAAAAGGAAATCCTCGCTATCAAACTAGCGTTGGAAAAAGGATGTCATTATCTGTATGGTCGTGTTTTTTACATCTTCACTGATAACAGTGCAAGTGGTTTTTGCATCATCTGAAGGTTTCGCTTAAGTTGGCTCACTTTTTGATGTTCATCGCACAGTTTTCATTTCAGTTGCACCACGTCAAAGGCCATTTGAATATAGTTGTTGATGCACTGTCAATTCAGCCTTTAATTAGTAGCTTGTCTTGCTGCCAGTGTACATTACACTGTCACGAAACGAGCAACCAACAACCAAGCGTCTCTAGTTTCGGATTTTAGCAATCTCAACAAAAATTCGAAATCAAAATTGGAGTTGGCATGGTTGGTCGGATTCAACTAGCAAAGAATTCATCGATGGATATCGCATATGCCCGGATTACGGTATCACTACAAGCGCCCGGGAAATCCGTTGTTAAAGGAAACGGTTTGCTGTTTCGCAAGTCGGACAACGTGATGCGATTGCGAGTTCCTCACACTCGTGACAATCACTTTCGTACTGCCATTATCGAATGCTTTCACGACTCCAACATTGTCGTACATCCAGGAGCTCATCGGACTTCCCTCCGCGTTGCGCAATGGTATCATTGGCCCGTGTTGGATCCAGACGTCCGTGAATGTGTGCAAAGCTGTGAAACTTGTACCCGCTGACAGCATAGCAATATCCGCAAGAATAGCCAAATGATTCCAATCCCTATAGACGAAAGCTGGTCTGCCGTATCCATGGACTTTATCACAGGTCTACCTAATTCCAATAGTATTGGTGCCGACTGTTGTACGAGTTGCCCAAGCACCCAAGTATCATGCGCACAACCGCACCGAAGATGTACAGCAAACTGCGTATCACTTCATTGATTGTGTTGTCCGTTATCACGGTTTACCATCGATCATTACCATCGATCGAAATTTCAGGTTCATCTCTAAGTTTTAGTTGTCCCTGTCTAAGCTCATGGGGATTCGTCTACACATGACAACTTCCTATCGTGTACAGATTGATGGACAGACTGAACGCCAGAATCTGATTCTAAAATATGCTCCAACGTTGTATGGTATACGTGATTGGTCGGATCATCTCGGAACTAAGGAGTATATGCATGCTACTCTCGTCAGCGCATCAACCGGTTTCTCGCCGTTTGAAGTTGATACTAGACGCAAAAAATGCAAGCCGTTGAATCCATTGGATAACCCCAAAATTTATGATAGACGTCCGGCATGGTATCGCCGAAACGCGAAACAATTCCATGACCGCCCTCAAGAGATTACTGAAGTTGTTAAGCAGCACTTACGTAAGCCCAAGAACGTAACAAAAAAGTAATATGTCAAAAAGTGATCGTCAATTACGTTCAAAACAGAAGATTTGGTCAAGCTACATAATCGTCGCATTTCATCCGCCCATGTGACTCAGGACATTGATGGTAAACACGCAACGCTTGCTGCTCGTAAGGTTGGCACATTCGTAATTATCAAAATGATTAACCCAAATGTTGCTAAGTTGAAACTGCCGCGAAGCATGAGTTGTCTGAACTCTATGTTGACGTGTTGAGTCAGTACGTTGAAACCCCGTCACCATTTCAGACCCGTCCTATTCCCAAGGCCTCTAGACTTATTACCGATGAAGCGGGGAAACGATATATAGCGTGGAGAAACTTCTACGTAGCGTCAATTTAACCGCAAGCCCAAATGATTCGTCATATGGCATGGTCTCAAATTTTCGTCATATGGCATGGTCTCAAATTCAATTCAGAAAATTCATCACGTGTCGCACTGGGAGATTCTCGTCGCCGATTTTAAGAAGCGGCAACGAGAAGTCAATTCCACAAGGATGTAATAACGCAGCAGGGTTGGCCGTGACGCAGGTTGCAGTTGTCATCCAATGAGGGACAAGAATGAATCGGAACACAAACATGATGTTGTTCCTAGGTTGTAGTTCTAACTACAACTTCAACGTTCATTTGTCTATATTTGAATTCATTATTGGACTTCGAACCGGTTCACAAGAACCGCGGTTCCGTGTCTAACCTATCGTACCGCCAAGATTCATACCAAGGCCAACTGTAACGGGGTTACATGAAGGGGTACCCTAGAAAGGGTACCGCCTTTAGAAGTAGATATACTTCTGTGAGTATCGGTTTTAGACACTCTGTTGTGAGTGGTGTGGACCACACTCCTGGTGTGGACCACACTACTGCCACGTGGGTCTAGGTTGCTGAGGACCAACCAATCGTATTTGACCTACCTTTATATGCATAATTAGGATAAATTATAATTAATTAGGAGTTTGTATTACAGGCCAAATGAACCTAATTAACTATAAATAAATCAGTCTAAAATCTACTCTAAACTGGCTATTAAGTCCCCTCAGACCAGGGACTAGTGAACTGCCATTCACTTGGAGTTTGTATACTCTTAATAGCACGCTTCCTCAAGCAAGGTGCTCGTGTGACCCCGTCACACTTGGTAGCACTTGTAGTCAATCGACGCTTACGCGGGTAGATTGGCTACCTGAATTCTCTGTGGCTCCTACAAGATAAGCCAAGATGGATAGAGGGGAGTTTCCTCATTTGACCGACTCTCAGTTTGAGTTGGTCCGGAAGATGGTGGGCATCTTTGGAGGAGATGCCCTCCGAAGCTTGGCGGCTGCTACGCCGGCCGAGCAGGTCGAACGCATCGAGGCGTTCGACACGTACGAGAGAGGGCTAATCGCCCACGTACAGGGGCTGCAGACCCCATGGCTGAGATGAAGCCAGTCCACCCTAAGCCGTTGAGTATTAAGGTTAACCCTTATGAGGGGAAGGAGGGAGAGAACCTCCACTTCTGGGGCCGAGAGGTAGAGCTCGCGATGGACGCGGCTCTAATCTCGACCGAGTGACTTCGGGTCGCTTTCGCCCTGTTCAACCTAGGAGGTCGAGCGACGACCTGGGCGTACACGCGCGAAGCGACAACGCTGGGACCTGGGCTCAGCTGTGTCAACAGCTTAGATCCGCCTTCCTTCCGGCGAACTATGAGTATCGCCAGCGCTCGCGCTTCCTTGCCTGTAAACAAGGGAAGCGTGAGCTGCATGAGTACATCCAGGAGATGCGAGTACTCGCTGCATCTCTGGTGGGGACCCCCTACCTGAACACATCAAGGTGACAGTGTTCATGGATGGCCTGAAGGTGTGCCCATCCCACACACAGTTGTTCCGCGTGCATGCGAACACCATGGAGGAGGCGATCCAGATCGCCCTCCAAGAGGAGTACAGCCACCGACAGGCTCGTACTCCTACGTCAGTGTGGCAGGACCACAATGTGTCAACAGGCGTAGTGCACGGAGCTCCAGCAGCTGGAGCTAGCACCGGACCGGTACCCATGGAACTGGGTACGGCCGTACAGAGCTCCATCCGTTGCTACGGATGTGGGAAGCTCGGGCACATGCAACGTGCCTGCCCTGCGGGAGGACAAAGGAAGTTTCCTTCCAAACCTAGGGGCTCGAGGGGCCCGTGGCAGAAGCCACGACCCAAGAGCCAGGGGAACTGGGGTCACCAGTAGGGGCGCCCTACTGGGGAAGGTCTAAGTCCCCATCGTAGGAGTGTGGATGGCGGGAGGCTTAGCCCCTGAGAGCCTGGGTGCTCTCGAGACGAGGAAGAGCAGCGGCGGACTGCTCGTGGTACACGCGAGTGTACGGGGATATGGAAATTCCTTCAGAGTCCTGATTGACTCTGGGGCGTCGACGAACTTTGCTCGACGCCAGACGGTTGCACGTATTAGCGACAAGTATGCCGACGTTTTGCGTGAAAGCGAAGGCAGGGGCCAGGTCTCGGTGAGACTGGCCGATGGTACGGTGGTTAACGTACCTGGGGTCCGGATGGACCTGGCTGTAAAGTTTGAGAACTTTGACAGCACGGAGGCGTTCCTTGTCCTAGACATGGACAAGTACGACTTGATCCTGGCCATGCCGTGGCTCGAAAAGCACGAGCCCTGGATCGATTGGCGCGGCAAAGCCATTGGGGCTAGCCGGTCTGCAGTCTCCGACAGAGCTTTAGTGAGTAATGTTCCCACCTCTGTCCGGGATTGGGGCGCCATAAATGGTCGCCAAGACGTTTACACGTCTGAAGAAGTGTTGGGAGTCACTGACTCCAGTGAAGGTATTGCGAGGAGCCTCGCAACTGGTCGTGAGACCAAGGCTCATTGCCAAGCGTGTGGGATTGCCACGACGGCAAGTCCCAACGCTGAGAGTCGTCGCGCCGTATGGGCTTCGACTGTGGCAGTGCCGGACGGCACTGACCAGGCGGATAACATAGATCCGCAGACAGCAGAGGCTGCTGAGGAGAGCGCTGACGGCATCTCCCGTGTGGATAACATAGGTCTACAAGCGGGTAAGATAGGCCCCAAGCGGGTAACATAGGTCCGTAAACAGCTGAGGTTGTTGAGGAGGACGCTGAGGCGTGGGTAACATAGTTCCACGCAGGGTCGAAGAGACCGGGAAGATTGAGAGCGCAGCGTGCGTCTCTACCGTGGGTAACGTAGTTCCACGTGGGGTCAAGAAGACCAGTACGAGTGCGGAGGTGCCGTTGAGCACCTCCCGTGTGGATAACCAAGTACCACACTCGGAGTCTGAGACTCCACCGGCACGGCCGGTCGAAAAGCAATGCCATGTCTTCGACGGCGTGTCCGGTCGCCAAGTTAGGGCAGGTGCCGTCCATCTGGAGACACTGCCAGAGGTGTCAGCACTGCTGAACCTCGAGGAATTGTCCATGAAGGACTTCCTGGCCGAGCTGAAGGCCGGAGAGATTGCGGAGATGGTGCTCCTGAAGCTGGAGGCCTCTCCTGAAGATTTGAACTCTTCCTCCGTAATGGACGAGGACGTCCTGGAGGGGTTCACGAAGCAGCGTGCAACGCGCTTGGGTTCTGAGATTCTCAAGAACCCGGAGGATCCAGTGTATCCTCTAGTTAACGAGTTATCGGATGTGGTGTCGAAGTACCCACCATCCCAACTCCCGCCGGATCGGGGAGTTCGGCACGAGATTGATCTCGTGCCTGGCACAAAGTACTGTGTCACGAGGCAGTGGCCTCTACCTCGCGAGCAGTGCGAGGTCATAGATGCCTTCTTCGTCGAGAAGGCGAAGTCGGGCATGGTGCGGGAGTCGAAATTCCCGCACTCGACGCCAACCTTCTGCGTTCGTAAACCGAACGAGAAGTGGCGTCTGGTTCACGGTTACAACAAGCTGAACAATGCGACGGTACCGGCACAGACGCCGATCCCTCGTAAGGATGTGTTGTTGAACAACATGTCGGGTTGTACGCTGTATAGCGCCCTGGATCTGGTAGACGGATACTACCAGATCCTGATGCGGGAGAGTGACATTCCTCTCACCGCAGTGAGCACCCCGAGTGGGATGCTCTGGGAGTGGCTAGTGATGCCACAGGGGTTATCGAATGCCCCAGCGACGTTCAATCGTTTGGTCACACAATTGTTTGGACCATTGCGTACGTTCGCTCAGACGTACTTCGACGATATATTCGTCCATAGCCGTGCCGAAGGTGGCCAGACGGCTATGGAGGTGCATTTGAAGCACCTCCGTCGAGTGTTTGAGGTCATGAGAGCTAACAAGCTCTATGCCAGCATCGACAAGTGCGTCTTTGCAGCTGAGGAGATAAAAGTCCTCGGCTGCTTTGTCAGCAGGGTCGGCGTGCGCGCCGATCCAGGGAAGGTCAAAGCCATAGCGGCTTGGCCGACCCCGAGGTCACAGAAGGACCTCCGGAAGTGGTTGGGCTTAGCCAACTATCTTCATAAGTACAGCGCAGGGTACGCTGAACTAGCTCGACCCTTGTCGGATCTTTTAAAGAAAGATGCCGACTGGGTCTGGGAGCGACAGCACCAGGATGCTTTTGATAGCATCAAGGCGAGCTTACAGCAAGCGCCAGTCCTGGCCTTGCCGGACGAGAACAAGTCATTTAGCGTCGTCTGCGACGCTTCTGACTATGCAATAGGCTGTGCGCTATTGCAGAAGGACGATGAAGGATCATCTCCTTCCAGTCCAGTCAGTTGAAGGCTGTCGAACGGACCTACCCCGTTCATGACAAGGAGCTACTTGCAATGAAGTACGCTCTTGTCAAGTTTAGCGTTCATCTCTTGGGCACGAGGCCCTTTGTGATCTATACGGATCACGCGTCCTTGCGGACTGCCACCAGCTCGCCGCATCTGTCGCAGCGGATGGCGAGGTGGCTGTCATTCTTCGCGGAATACAACTTCCGCGTTGAATACAAGCCGGGCAAGCTCAACGTGCTTGCCGATGCATTGTCGCGTCGACCTGACTATGAGCTAGCTCATATCAGTCGGGTCACGACAGATCTATATGATCGGATACGCTTGGCGTATCAGGAGGACGAGAACTACACACCGCTGGTGCAGTTCTTGTCCGATGGCAAGGACGCCAAAGTCGACAGGCTTTCGCCTCGACAGCGGGCGCAGCTTCATCGTTATGAGCTGGCCAATGGGTTACTCCACTACAGAGTAGACCCTAGAGATTCTCCTCGGGTTGTCGTCCCAAACGACGAGGATCTGAAGTATGACATACTTCTAGAGGCGCATGATGCGCCGATAAGTGGCCATCTTGGCCGAGAGAAGACCTACCAAGTGGTCTCTCAGACATTTTGGGTGCCGCGCATGTATAAGTGGGTGGCACACTATGTCAAGACATGTGAAACATGTCAGAGGGTGAAGCCTTCGGGCCACGCCTCGGCTCCACTTCAGAGCCTACCAGTACCAGCGGACTGCTGGAAGTCGATGAGTCTCGACTTCGTCTTCGGCCTACCGGCCGATGACAGGGGCAACACCGGCATCTTGGTGTTTGTCTGCCGTTTGAGCAAGATGGTGCATCTTGCTCCGGTACGTGACAAGGTCACCGGGAAACAAGCTGCACAGCTGTTCCTAGATAGCGTGGTCTACCAGAGACCATCGTCTCGGACAGAGACCCGCGTTTCACGGGGGCGTTCTGGGACACCCTGTTCCAGCTACTGGGAACTAAGTTGACGATGTCAACTGCGGACCATCCGCAGACGGATGGTCAGACGGAGCGCGTTAACCGCGTGCTCGAAGATACTCTGCGCAGTATCTGTGCGGAAGCACCTCGGTCCTGGTCGGACCAGCTTCCTATGGTTGAATTTGCACTCAACAATGCGGCCCACGCATCAACGGGGTTTACCCCGTTCTACTTGAATGGGTTACGACACCCCCAGGTCCCGCTAACCTTGCGGGGAGGCACCGTGGCCTCCATCGTAAGTGGGGGAGAGGCTCGGAAAGCCTTTTCCTCCCAGGTCTCGGAGATCGAGTCCGAGTCTTTAAAAAGACAGTTGTCGTCGTTTATCGACAACAGGCTGACGTTGATCAGCCGGGTTAGAGACGCAATGGCGTTAGCCCAAGATAGACAAAAGGAGTACTCTGACAAACATGGAAGAGGAAACTTAAGTGTGTTTAAAAAGGGTGAATTTGTCCTATTAGACACTAAAAACCTACCGCTAAAGGTGGTTAGCTCTGTAGAGAGCAACAAGTTGAAGCACCGCTTCATCGGACCTTTTGCGGTCCTGGCCAGACATGGCGCGGCGTATACCATTGACCTTCCAAAGTCAATGGCGACGCACCCGACGTTCTACGTGGGGCGTCTTAAGCGGTATCAAGATCCGCTGGGTCTTCCTTCTCAGACGGAGGAAGACCAAGGTGAGAGCTCACCTCCTCGAAACGAGGCTGAGTCCTCTGGACAACCGGGGCTGCCGGTGTCGAAGTCTGTGAATGAAACGCAGGCTGGTACCCACGCGATTCATACGAAGGATATGACGGTACCGAGTGGGAAGAACTTGGGTAAGAACTATACCCATAAGCCGAGTGGTACGAGTACCCCTGCGGCTCATAAGAGGGCATCCGACCATGTACCTCATGGCTTAGAGCGTCTAAGCCTCGACGGAGTTCCTTCAGGGCGGAAGCCGGAACTCGGCGGTCAACACGACCATGGAGCTCTCGGGTCTCACGACCAAGAGCGTCCAAATCATGGCGAAGGACCTCAAGGATCCCCGGCTTGCCAGCCTGAGCGGCAGCCTGACCACCAGGTCCAAGCCCAAGGGCTATCTCGATCGCATAAACGCGATCTCGAAGCTGACGGACCTCGTCGCTTAACAGGGACCCCACAGAGTCCCGACCCGAAGTTGAGGGTCCAGAAGGATAAGGCTGAGAGGGAGCCTCGTACTCAAACACGTGCGAGAGCTCCTCCTGCCCTCCTTAATCGGAACGGCGAGCTCCACTACCATGTGGAGCGGGTCGTCCAAGAGCAGCGGCGCTCTGGGAAGCGCCAGCTGCTTGTGAAGTGGCGGGGTTACCCCTCGTCACAGAACTCGTGGGAGCCGGAAGACCGGCTCCGGGTTGACTGCCCGAAGGCTGTTGAGATTTGGGATCTACAACAGCCCGGGCGTAAGTAGTCCGCGGCTTCTTAGCCGCCTTACGTTGTACGGTCCCTGGGTTGACGGAACCGTACCCGCGCTCGTCTTGAGCGCTGGACTTAGACTGCTGTCTAAGTCCCTCCATGACGGAGTGGAGTTGCCGCTTAGCGATTAAGTGGGCAAACTCAATGCGAAGATCTCGCTGGTCCAAGACATAGGACAGCAGACGATCTTCTTGGAGTTCTTTTAACTCCTGAACTGTGAAGTTCTTCAGAGAAACCCATCTCCAGAACGGGTCTTCTGCCTGGGTCTGGGTTGTGGTGTTCTTGGGCTGTACCCAAGGGTACCCCCACACGGGGAAGAGCTCGCCACGGTCTTCCGGTTTCTTCCGGAGATTTCTGCATTCCTTGAGAGGAATTCGGTGTGGTACAAGCAGCACACACCTAGCGGCCTCAATGTCATTGACAAAGAGTGGTTCGACTTGAACCAAGGCACGCTCATAGGCGCCACGCGAAGTGCGCCCATGGTTTAGACCACGAGGGGCCTTGAGGTGCTCCAAGAACATGGGAGACCCAGACCCCGCATCCGGTGGGTAGTATCCGCGAGGATACACCGGCGTGGGAGGCACAGGGGTGCCTTGCAGCTGAGCAGCTTGATAGCGCTCTTGCTGCTCGTCGAGATCATTGGAGATCTCTTGGGGCTCGGAGACAGCCCCCTCCTCTTCCTCCTCGTCTGAGGAGTCGAACAGGGATCGGAATCCCTTTGCGATGGAAGGCTCTGAAGTAGGAGAGCCAGGGGCTGCGCGCCTCTTAGCAGCAGCAGCACCCTCATCAGCCCGTTTTGAAAAAGCTGCTTTCAGAGCTTGGGATCGAGCCTTACCTTCGTCTAAGGTAAGGTTCTTGGCAGGCGAGCTCGTCGAAGCTGCCTTTGCCTCGGATGATTCAACATCATCAGCAGGAGCGTCCAGCGAAGGATCATCCAATGCAGGAGTAAGATCCGTCGTGGATCCTGTGGTGTTCTCATCGGACTCCGATCCTGTAATCATAGGGATGTCGAAGATCGGGGATTCCGCCCCAGGACTGTGGTCCCGATAGGCGAACCGAGGGTTCGGTCTGTCGTCGGGCGATAAGGAGCGCAAGCGACTGCGTCGCGGACTCCCTCCTTGTGCGGCAGCAGCAGCGGTAGGCTTGCTGGCTGCCTCGGAAGCCGCCTTGCGGGCTTCCTTGCGCGGTGCGGCCTTGTCTTTCGACTAGGCCTTAGAAGTCTTCGACCTCGCGGTCTTAGACTTGGAAGGCTCCGAAGCGCCGCGGGTGCTTGCCTTCTTGGGCATCTTGACAGAGGTTGACGTGGAAACCTCGGGGTGTCTTGAGAGCGCAAAAGGCTGAATGAAAGCCTTCAAGCCACAACGGTGGCTCGTCGATGGGTAAAGGAAAGAGAGCGGCGCTCTCTTCCTAACTCCTCATTGGTTGGAGGTGTTTCTAACCTAAGTAGGGGAGGATGTAACGGGGTTACATGAAAGGGGTACCCTAGAAAGGGTACCGCCTTTAGAAGTAGATATACTTCTGTGAGTATCGGTTTTAGACACTCTGTTGTGAGTGGTGTGGACCACACTCCTGGTGTGGACCACACTACTGCCACGTGGGTCTAGGTTGCTGAGGACCAACCAATCGTATTTGACCTACCTTTATATGCATAATTAGGATAAATTATAATTAATTAGGAGTTTGTATTACAGGCCAAATGAACCTAATTAACTATAAATAAATCAGTCTAAAATCTACTCTAAACTGGCTATTAAGTCCCCTCAGACCAGGGACTAGTGAACTGCCGTTCACTTAGAGATTGTATACTCTTAATAGCACGCTTCCTCAAGCAAGGTGCTCGTGTGACCCCGTCACACCAACTACGAACCTTCTTTAGTGAAGTACATATAATTACATTGAGTAACTAGGGTATGTCTACTGGCAGTACCTCGTACCCGGCAAAATCAACTAACCATCAATTCACTTTCGAATTTACCTTCTTCGGGGAATCTCGCCTCCTACCAAGCCTATCTTCAGGTTCTCTTCCGAACACCGCTCGGCTCCCTCAAATCTTCGCCTTCATGACTCTTCGAGCTCCATCGCTCTGTTTGTTCTTCTTCTGTGCTTTCACCAGTCGCCACAAGATCTCTGAGAGTTCAACCTCTGTAATCTGGTCTTATCTTTTGCTTTCCTTCCGCACTTCACGACTGTCCGTGCCTAAACCTTTAGTCATTAGAACCACGGGACAAACTGAAGGTGATAGGACAGTCCTGGAGAGGACGGAACACAATTGCGGTTTTCTCCTTAGCGATATTACGGATGAAAGTATCTGAATTGACAGTTCGAAGTTTAACCCTATTCGCTAAAGCGCTCCCGGTTTCCTCCTTCTCGCTAAAAATCAGCTTCATATAATCCTCCAATCACATACGTCGTTTCCCTTCATCCAGAATAACAGTCAGCCTTGGTCAGCATCACGACGCGCTTCAACGGCTTGAGCCAACGCACGCTTGTGCGTTGATGTCGACTAGTCGCCTGTTAGTCATCTATCTTGCTTTCTAGCTCGTGCTTGGGTCTCTGGAGTACTCACTCACTCACTAGGGTCGACCACCGAAACGACGCAACCCTGTAAAACATGATATGGATACATGACCTATACATAGTTGAAGTTGCAGATAAAACGACTGAGTAGACAGCAGCAAGATGGGGCGCAATGGAGTCAAAGTGATCATACGCACTCGTCCAACGGCGAGTTTTGCTACTCATCAGCTGCAAATTAACCCGGATGATAACACAATCACAGTTTACAGTGGTGCTGCAGCAATTGCAGTAGCATCGGGGGGTAATTCACCTTCCAAGACGGATGGAGGTCCTTCCAACCGCAAAGACTGTTGGCAATTCAAGTTCCATCAGGTGCTACACAATGCTGGTCAAGACCGCGTCTACGAAGCCATTGCACGTGATATCGTGCATGGATCAGTAGTGGACGGTGTCAATGGGACTATCCTCGCCTATGGACAAACTGGGGCTGGTAAGAGCTTTACGATGATCGGTGATACACGCAACTATCAACATCGAGGCATTGCTCCACGTGCTATTGCGCAGTTATTCGAGGAGGTGGAAAATCGCATCGAATTGCAGTACACAGTCCGGGTATCGTACATGGAAATCTACAATGACCGTATTTACGATCTGCTGGAAGGACAAAGTGACCGTAATACTGGTGGTGGAGGAAACGGAGAACTTGTCGTTGTTGAGGATGCACGTGGAACGTACGTGCGTGGCCTTACCCAAGTGGAAGTGCACACTGAGCAGGAAGCATTGGATCAACTTTTCAATGGAGAACTACAGCGCACAGTGGCTGAACATCAACTGAACAAGCGCTCGAATCGTTCACACTGTTTACTTACGTTTCATATCGCACAAAAGTCACGTGCTGGTGGTACTGAACGAGTTACGCTGAGTAAATTACACCTTGTGGATCTTGCTGGGAGTGAACGACTGAAGAAAACACTCGATGGAGAGCAAACGAGTGGTAGCCCAACAAAAGCCTTATCGACTGTGAAGGCAGGATTAGCGCTGTCTACGATCAAAAAGGAATCTATGTACATCAACCAGAGTTTGAGTTTCTTGGAGCAGTGCATTGTGGCTTTGGGATCGAAGGAGCCACGTCATATTCCATACCGTCAAACGAAACTTACAAATGTGCTCAAGGACTCACTAGGAGGCAACTCGAACACGCTCATGTTCGCTTGTATTTGGGGAGAGGGACGTCATCTTGAAGAAACCATATCCACACTAAAGCTTGCACAACGTATGATGCGAGTGCAGAATGAAGTGGCCACGATCGTAGAAACGGACCCAGCACTACTTGTGCGTAAGTATGAACGACAGATTCGGGAACTAAAACATGAATTGGTCATGCACGATGCCTTGGTAGAGCGTACAGCTGTGGTCTATGACGAGCACACTCCAGAGCAGAAACATCAACTACTGCAGATGGTGCGGCGCTACATCGATGCCCCGACTCAAGAGATGGAAGATGAAGCACTGCGACTTACAAGTATTCATGAAATACGTGAACTCTTCCGTCAATTCAAGCTACTTTTTAAAACGTCGAACTCCATGGGTGATACAAACTCAGGGGTTTACGGTTCTCATCCTCACGGTGGCTCCGGCAACTCAAACACCGCCAGAAGATCCGGGTCTGCAGGTTCTTCGGCTTCGAGAACAAGGGCTTCATCAGATTTGAGAGACGATCTCTGCTTGCAGCCGACTCATGGACCCAACGGAGAAGTACTGGTGGGTGAAGAAGAGCCTGGTGCAATTGGGTTTTCTCTCGGTTTAGTACCTGGTGCAGCAAGGCCTTCTACTATGGACACCGGAAAGCAAAAAATCTATCGTGGGTCAATAGCTTCAAGTAGTCCTAGTGGAATGAGTCCGACATCAAATGGACAACGAAGTCCGTCTGCTTTGCGTTCACCTAGTGGTGTAGAACTCCCTGATGTTCCTGACAACAGTGAAGATGGTGGTGATAACGAAAGTCTCTACAATAGTAGCAAAGGCGGCGGAGATCAAGATCCTGAGATTCGCGCGAAGAATAACGCATTCCAGTTCTACAGATCGGCAGGACCTGGAAGAAAGCTGCATCAAAATCTCCAGGAAGAAAAGGACAAATTATTTGATGCCAAGCAGCGTGTTAAACAGGTTACTCGTCGTGTGAATGCTGCGAAGGCACAGATTGACATGACCCGTGCCCAATTAGAAGAGAAACGCAACCAGCGAAGAACTAATGATGGTACTGGAAATCCCAGGGGTGGAGCTAAGCAGCTCCAACAAGGACATGACGAGGTCGTGGACGAAGAAGAATTTATTCTAATGACAGCTGAACGCGAAGCTAAACGCGACTACCGGTCACTTTTCGGAGACCTCAAAGATGTCAAGTCTGAGTTGGAGTTTTCCCTCCGTAGTGTTGAGCTTCTACGCCGACGACTAGTACGTGAATTTGAGGATTGGTATGATGAAGAGGGACACGCTCACGCTCTCAGCAAGAATTCAGGTGGTACTTTTGATGCATTCACCAGACCTGCATTTAGCAAAGAGGACAAGCTGGACGACGGTGAAAAGTTCGACCAGATGGAGGTAGATCGCATTAGAGCGCAGGATCCGGACTCGTTGGCTTTCTTCCAGGCTCAAAAGAAGATGAGACAGCAAGCAGGTGCAATGGTACCAGCTTCGCAACGAAAGACTAAACGCTGATAAGCATGAAATATGCTGTTAGCATCATTTTGCTTGTTAGGTACTTTGGTTTCACCATTTTACAGTAGTTTCACTACAGATATTCGACGAAATAAACTGCAAACACAACCAATAATATTAGAAAAGGCACATGTTACGAGTTGGGAAAATCTTCGAGGTATATTTCTAGAACTGGACCAGTAGTACTGGTAGTAAGTAGCACACGAACGAGTCGTTCTACTTTCGTAAAATACTTAGTATTTCCGCTCAAGCGATTCCAAAGTTAGTTGCACGCATATGCTGCCACTCCTTGCGCCAAGTCAGGAATGTCATGAATGCATTATAGTTCCGGTGAACCTTCAGCTGATGTTCTGTCAGATCCAACACCTTCAATGTCTTCGCGACGCTTTCAATCGAATCGTCTGCGAGAATCCACTTCATCAGCATCTCCTTCGTCTTCTTTTCAGTTTGATATCCAGTGCCAAATTTCGCGTACTTCTTGCCTGCTTTACCCTCGACAGTCATCCTCATATACTTGACAAGAGCATTCCAGTTTTCGTGCGATATGGCGGTATTCTGTGGTAAATTATACACCTTCAGCTTTGCGGCAACATTCGTCACGGACTCCCCCTTGTTGAACCAGAATTGAAGCCATTGGCGAGTCTCGGTGCTATCGCGAAGAAACCCTGCAAAATTCATCGTAGCCGCTCTTTCCTCGTTGGTATCATCCTTATCTAGGTGATTCGACCGTAAAAATCTCGTTATGTGACCATTCTTTTGAAAAGAAAGTGCGTTCTCGGATGAAGTCGTAGCACCAGTGGTCGAGGAGAGAGCATTGGCTATCGCTAGCATGACAATAACAAGTACCAGTACGTTACGGTGCAGACGCATGGTTGATATCGCAAAATACAGATTGATCGATGCCGCACACCCGACGCAACACACACACGCATAGTATGCGTGCGTGATGTTACATGTACCTCGAAAACCACGTGCAGATGGTTGAGGATACCATTTAAAGATGTGTTCATAACGTCGTCATTCTTTGCGATAGGACTAATACACAGGTATCCAGGCTACAGATTAGTAGCTAGCACCTAAACGCCTAATTGATACTGTAGTAGAATAGGTACTCAGCGGAAGGTGAAAATAGGCAGTAATTATAAAATGTATGAAGGTTGCCGTCATAGCCTAGGCTAGGTGCAGCTACTGTTGGCTAAAGCAATGCGATCATAATACTGAACGGACGCGTAGCGCCTTGTAAAAGAAATCGCGTGAGATTCCGCGTTGCAATTGCATGTAAGTGGTGGTTGTGGATATGGGGAGCAAACTCGAAGGATACACGAACGTAAAAATACTCAGCACCATCCACAAGTATGGCATAACCCACACTCTGTTAAATATCGAACAAAGCGCCGATTAGCTGATCGCAACCAGAGTCCGAGTAGAGCTACCAATTAATTGTTCGTTTGGCTATCCTAATTTCGTGCTTCCTAGAGTGAGTTGGCGAGTAATGCAAAAATAACTCTTATGAAGCTGACCAGAATTCGCAATTGAAGGCTTGACTGGCTTGACCAAAACTGCCTAGATTTGAGGCTTAATAAACAAGCTCTTGCGGAATTCATCTTGCATTGGAAGAGATGAAATTTCTACTCATTTTACATGATGCTGCTCATTGAGATGCGTTGCAATGCTACCACGACTTGTGTAGAAGTCTTGAATATGAGAACCGTTGAACGGCGACGGAGACAGCTCGTTCTGCATTGCGAGAAAATTGTTGTTTCGCACTTGAAAAACACTTCAAATTAGTTTCCGCATAACAGCAGATGTATTTTCGTGGTTGAGATTTGGTGTTCTTGGGAACCTGAAATTAGGCATTTTGGACGTTTTTTGGCGACTGTCTAATCTGCAGAGGCCTGCATGAATCCGAATATATCTTCTGTCGTTGGTACTATACCGGCAAGTACATGTACAGTCTATCCATAGACTTGATATTCGGAGGATTTGTTGTACCTACTGTATGCTTTGTTGTTGACTACTTGTTGTATGCAACGCTTGCATTGCATTGCACCAATTTCACTCACCTACACCCCCAAGTATGAAATCAACTCATACTATAATACCGTATATAACGGCGATCATGTAACACTCGGTACGATGGTCGTCCATGGTAAAAAATGTCTTTTTATGTCATCACGACCAAACTCATAAATTGACACCCCATCTTACCACCAACCTCCGACCTCACCAGAACACTCATTTTTATTATTTTTTATGTCAACTCAACTACTCCTTCAGGAGGTGGCGTGCCTGTTGCGAACACCTTCCATATCGCGTGGACCTGTTGCAACTAGGCCTGCTTTCAGAAACCCGTTGCGAATAGTGACTTCCTTGACCTCTTCCCACGCTTGTAGGACTGACTTAGCAATATACCGCCGCTTTTGAGCTGCATCCGTAAAAATACCATTCTGGATCACATACTTCATGTAGATATCTCTCAGTCTGTCCTTGAAAGGTTTCATCACGGAAACATCCATGGGTTGCGACAGCCCTGTAATGCCGTTATATACGGTATGTATGTGCCTAATGGTGGTGTTCTTGTAGATGTGCTTTCGTTCTTTTACTCAGAATTTCTATACACATCTACAACTATCCTTTACATATAAGTAAAGCGTTATGTGTTTCTACAGCGAGGAAATTATGATCCTTCGGTCTGAGCGGCGTAGATGGCTACGATGGCAACGATATCCCTTATCAAATAGCCTGGAGAGCCTAAGCGATCTGCTACCAGTACTCTGTGAACGGTACTCTTCAGATGGCGTATTTTTCTGTATCTGCTAGCTTAACGAAAAGCTCGTCAATCCCCATTAACGAGTCGTATGCTACAGTCTGCGATTTTAAAAAATCAAGGGCTAAAGTGCACTGTTCTGTAAAATACCGTAATATACCGTTGGCATTGATCAGCAAGTGTGCAAAGCTTTAAGATTGTGAAAGGAGCCAGGTGTTTTTGAATCCACCCTCATGAAAATATCATGATTTGAATTGACTGTCTTTATTCATTGGGTTTCTAGTGGTGCGATTGTAATACTGTATGTCTACACGAGATCGTCTAGAGATCGAAACGATGTCCGACGAAGCGACAAATATTGATGGTCGTTAACAGAATCGCCGATCTCGTTTTCAACAGGAGGTTGACCCTTGTCACGACGCTCCTTTTTCTTTCGAGAAGGTTTGCTGCTTTTCTTCTTCGTTACTGGTGCCAGCACTCCATTTTCAGTCTCGATCCATTCGTCTTTACCAGCACCAGCGTCATCTTCATGTTGTCGTTCCTTCCGATCACGATGCCGGTGATGACGAGGGTTACCTTGTCGACTTTCGCTATCTCCTCGACTAGAAGACCGTGTCTTCTCGGATGCAGTTTCAACCGGAGGTGTGTGTTCTAGCTGACCAAGACCTCCTCTGGAAGTTCCGCTAACACTTCCACTTTGTTTATTTTTTTCTTGACGCGAGTCTTGCCTTGATCCTTGACGCGATTGCAAACGATCGCGAGGTTGATATTCACCTGAGAGTGGGGCAAGCAAATCTTCATCGGCTGGAAAGAAATGGCTTGCACCTGGGGCTTCATACGCGCTGGCAAGTTGAGGCTCATGGTCTTCTTGAGGTTGACGCGACACAGAACTACCAGAGCTCTTATCCTTGTCTTTATCCTTGTGCTTCCGTCGTTCCTTGGTACCATTCGAACTGTTGTGTGGGCTCATTCCTCTTGTGACGAGGTTAGATGTTTTCGAACTATTGTGTGGACTCATTCCTCTCGCGGCCAAGCCAGCCACTTTAGTATCTGGACGACTTGTGTGTATTGCGCTCGGAATTCGTGCAGATGTAGCTGTCGTGTTTGCTATTGTCAATCCATCATTGTCGTAGGGCGTAATAGCAACTCCATGGACATTTTGCGGTGGTTGTCTAGAGATGCTGTTCTTCTTTCGCTTGACACTTGATGAAGAACCCAATGAACGCACAGTAGTGCGACCCGCACTGCCTTGTCGACCATTCTCCTCATGGTCAGACACTACCTCAGCACCACCCGATTCGATGCCACTGCTGCCTCCACTTCCGAGTGTCGGGAGTTTTATCGTGTGGAAGTCACTGCGTGGCCTAAGCTTGGGCAGGTTCCATTCTTCGCGCTCTTCACTCCAAACTGCGCGTTCCCACACCTTCACCAATTCGTTTTGTGGTAAGAAGAGCTCCACAAGTTGTTCCAATAATTTTGCCTCCTTTGTTTGTTCACGGATCGTGTCCAGCATGTTTTCACGCTCACGTTCAAACTCACTGTTAAGATCAGCAATTTCTTGTCGAGTTGCTTCGAGTTTCGCTTTGTATTTTGCCTCCTTCTTGCGTGCTGCAGTCAAACTCGCTTGAGCAGCTTCTTGTGCTGTCTTTAGTTCTTCTTCGACTTGTTGTTTCTCCAACTCAAGTGCTCGACGCATAGCCTCATTCTTTGCCTGTTTTTTCGCCTTTTCACGCAGTTTGATCTGAGCTCGTCGATACTCTACTTGCTGCCTTAGCAACGCTACCTCCGAGTCTCCATCATTACCAGTTATTGACCCCCGCGTCGACGATGAACCCGATGCACCTCCGAGAATATGGCTCTCAATTTTCTTGAGCTTGGCATGTAACATCTCTTTTTCACGCATATATGCCTCCATAGCCACTTGCGTCTGCTCTAGCTCTTGGCCAATGCGATCACGTTGGTTAAGAATCGACTGGTTGAGCTCACGCAGTTCGTTGTGCTCTTTCACGTGAGAGTCGGGGATTACCTCCTTCACCACGACTTCTACGCGTTTGGCACTTTCTCGTTGTGCTGCTTCTTTCATCATAGCTTCTGCTTTTGCCATCATCGCTTTTGCCTGTGCATCAATTTGAGCAGCTTCACGCATTGCTTGCTGAATTCCTGGGTCCTCTTGTGAAACAGTGGCAGCTAATGTTGCATTGCCATTGCTACTTCCAGAAGATACCTGTTGTTCTTGCTTGCCAAACAGACCCAAGAGAGGTTGTAAATTCCCCAATACACCAGAACTTTTCCGTGTTTGAGGTGCAGCATCACCGCCACTGGAAATATTTGTGGAGTCTGTTTGCTGTGTTTGATGCTGCGCCTGTAAAGCTTGTGCTTCATCCATCATACGTTTAGCTCGTTCAAGCATCTCGGTTGCCTCCTGTTGGTATTTAGCGATCTCTTCACGATCCTTCGTCAAATCGGGGCTACTGTTTGTGCGTGATCCACTACTAGTTGAAAATGGCCGTGAGGGTGTGGCAATTCCGCTCGATGTATCCAAGCCGTTGCCTCGTGATTGCGACTGGGACTCAAGCATTTTTCGCAAACGTTCAATTTCCTCCTTGTACTCGCGCAATTTGGCATCCTTTGGATCTTCATTGACTATAGGCTTGTTCTTGATGTTTTTGGCACGATTTGCGTAGCGTAACGTGGATAGTGTTTCATCGTAATTGTAGTCTGCTGGACTTACAGCAGCCACCATGAGTGTCTTTGTATTACCACCCAGTGAGTCTTGGAGTAATCTCGTAAGCTTCGAGTCGCGGTATGGAATATGTTTACCCTTGCCATCCACGAGGGCTGAAATGACGTTACCCAACGCTGATAGACTCAAATTGATCTTGCAACCTTCCTGGTAGATACATGCAAAGTAAGCAAATATATGTATTACAAAGTCACGAATTGTCCAATACCTTTAACCGATTACCCGTGGCACCAGTTTTGCTTTGGCGTTCGCTACCTGCTAAATCTACCAGATTCAACTACAAAACGTATTTAGACGTGGTACAAGAACAAAAAATTGAAGCTTGTTGAGCTTACCTTGCCAGCCTTAAAGTGATCTTGGCCACCAATTGTTTCGCTTGTTTCAACAACAACCGTGAAGATAGAGTGAGACCGCGATGAACCTTCGTTCTAGTCAACAATTCCAAAATCGTAAGAATAATTAATCACCAACCTTTTGATTCACTCACCATGAGAGTCGCCCCGACAGTTCGATTCTTGAAACCTCGACTCATCACATTGTTCATGGATTCCACATCCCTCACTACAATTTCCGTAAGATCCTTTACGTAAACGGTTCCCTCAGCGGACTCTTTTAAGTCCAATTTCTTCTTCGTATCTTCATTGAGTAAATCACGAATGTCCTCGTTATAAATTTCCAAGTACGACGCTCGAACCATGTATTCTCGTTTCGTGTCAGCGTTGATTGTATCAAAGATGTGGTCGAACGATAAAGGAATCACCCCGCGTAACTCTGGAGGAGAGTCTTTTCCCTGCATGGTATGTGTTTTACCACATCCCGTTTGTCCATAGGCGAAAATTGTGCCATTGTAGCCGTCGAAAATGGATTCCACTAGTGGATACCCAGACTCATCATAGAACTGTCGCTGTGAAGTGTTTTCATCGTAAACCGAGTCGAATGTGAAAGACTTGATTTGTCCGTTGTCAGGACATTTGAGTGAAATCAACGCTGCTGCTTGATCCAGAGTAATAATCGACTTTCGACCTTCAACAAGTTCCTTACCAAAAAGTGGTCGACATCGCACCACCACTTTGACCGTCTCTTTATCCTTACCACCTGAAGGTCCAGATGTAGGTGTCTCGGAAGCATCCATGTTCACTGTAGTTGAAATTGTCTTCCACAATAGCGAGAGACGTCTTCAAAGTAGTAATGTACATCCGGAGAAATAGATCAAAAATAGTGTTGGAAAACCTACAACGATGGCCAAACTCATTTTTAGCAGAAGTCATTCTGACAACGTTAATCACAGCAGTGAGCAAGGTGATAAATGATTCAAGGAACAAATAATACAATTTACCAACCAGGAATCGTCGGTACATGTAGATCACCTGTACATACTCAACTAACAATCTTCATAACAGACCAGTTACATGTGTCAGTACTTGTTTCTTGTTATCTTGCCTACTCTGGGTCTTGGTTGTTTGAACGTCACTATATTTCAGAGTGGCTCTTCGTCACCTTTACCAGATGACGCACTTCTTTTCAGGGTTCATGGGCGTTCCCACAGGACACGAGAAAACTTCAGCAAACTTGTCGTAGTTCATCAGTGGACCATTTACACGCCATTTCCCGGGTGAGTGGGGGTCGATCACTCGCAACAGCTCTGCGTATCCAGGTGTGCGCTTCTCACACCAATTCTGGGCGAATGCGGTGAAAAACAAACGATCATCTGCCACGGGATCATTAGGCTGTACGATCGCACGAGCCAACTTCTGGATCATTGTATGAATCCTAGCGTCACCACCAGAAAACGGGTATTTGTTTTCCAATTCCCATTTGTGGTGCTTCTTTCCACAATCATCTTCCTCACCACATCCATAGTGCTTCCACTCATCGTGTTTGTGATGGTGGTGTTTGTGGTGTTTCTCTCGTCCACAATCGCCGCATTCCTCCCATCGCTCTTCACGTTCTTCTTTACGGTGGTGGTGTTTCTCGTGGTGTCTCCATTTACGCTCTTCGTCATAACCTTCATTCCTGCTGTGGTGGTGTTTTCCTTCAAACACTTCGTCTGCTTTCTTACCTTGTTTGTGTTCCTTGTGTTCTTTGCGCTCTTCACGTCGCTCTTCCTTTTTATCGTGTTTATGATGATGCTTGTGAAGAATATTTTCTTCATCGCGACGATCGTTCTTGCGATCATCGTGCTCACCGTGGCCATGGTGCTTGCCTTCGTGACGTTCGCTGTCTTCTTTTTCATCTCTCTCTTCGTTGCGACGATGGCGATCATCATGCCGTTCATGCTTGTTTTCGTGCGCATGGTGCTCGTGCTTGTGGTGATCCTCCTCGTCACTCTTCTCGTGATGATGCTTGCCTTCAGCCTTACCGCTGTTGCTGCTTTCGTGATGGTGCTTTTCGTTATCATGGTGCTTCTCCGATTCATCCTTTTTCTCGTCTTTGTCACTATGCTTCTTGTGCTTCTTCGAGTCCTCACCGTCAGTTGATTCATTTTCGTGGTGGCGATGCTCTTCTTTCGTGTCACCTTCATGACCCTTGTCATGCTCTTTCTCTTTGTCGTCCTTATCATCGTGACCGTGTTTTCCCTCACTGGGCTTTCTCTCGTCTTGATTGTCATCCTCCTTTTCACTGTGTTTGTCAGATGAATGCTTGTGACTCTTGTCGTCCTCCACTTTTGAACCAGATTTACCAGCCTTCTTGTCTTTACCAGATTCACTTTCGTGATGTTTCTCTTTATCAGTATGCTTCTTATGGTCAGGCTCTGGCAACGGTCCCTCTTTTTCCTTCTTGTGTTTGGGATTTTCCTCTGGGGTGGTATCACTAGGCTGAGGCTGCGGCGGTGGTACGCTTGCAGGCGGTGCTGGCGACGGCACTATAGGTGGTGTCGGTATGTCAGGGACATTAGGTGGAGTTGGGGTGTTAGGCACATCAGGCGGCGTTGGTGGCACATCAGGCACATTCGTTGGTGTCGGCACAGGGGGTGGAATTACTATAGGAACCTTTGTAGCAGGTTCCGTCTCTGATGGTGCAGGCGTTTGCTTCTCTGGAACAGATTGTTCAGGTGCAGGTGTCTCGTCAGGGACCACTTCACCCGGTCCGATATCGGTTGGCTGAGGCTCAGGGATGACTGGGGGTTGAGATGGAGTAGCCACTGGAATATTTCCGCTTGGTTCGGTCGGAGTTGGTTCAGGTGTCTCCACTTGAGGTACAGGAAGGACTGGAGGAGGTGGAGTTACAGGGATCTGCTCACCTGGCCCAGTTTCAGTTGGTTCAGGAAGCGGTTTATCTGGAATTGGAAGAACGGGAACTGGAGTCACAGTTGGAATATTTTCGCTAGGATTCGAGCCAGATGTCCCCTGATCTGGTGAAGATACAACGTCGGGAGCTGGTGCCTCAGTTGTGTCAGGAGCAGGGACTGTGCCAATCGGCTCGGGAGATGGAGGTGAAACTTCAGTGGGAGGAACAACCGCAGGAGGTACAAATGTACTCTTAAAGAGACGGTATGCCTCATATGCAAGGTGGATGCCACCATTGTCAGCGATGTTTTCACCAAGCGTCAAATTACCATTCACCATGCCAAGTACATGTCCGTCTTCAATAGATATCACGGGAAATGTAGAATACTGATCCGCCAAACATTGGGCCTTTTCCGCGAACTCGGCAGAAACGGACGGAGTCCACCAGGATCGGAGAGCACCATTTCCATCATAATTGCGTCCTTGGTCATCGAATCCGTGTGAAAGCTCGTGACCCATCACCATACCAATACGAGCGAAGTTTGCTGCCGCTGGAAAGTGCTCCGCACTGTAAAATGGTGGCTGCAAAATAGCTGCAGGGAATACCATCTTGTTCGCGCTCGGATCGTAGTAAGCGTTGACAGTCGACGGGAACATATCCCAGGCTTGCTCATCGACAGGTTTGTTGATAGCTTGGATCGTTCCCGCAGCGCTCAACTGCATTAAGCTTTTCACGTTGTTGAAGAACGCGTCAGCTTGCAGTTCAAATGGCAGCGGCGGCACATCATCAGGTCCTCCAATGTAATTCTTCACCTTGTTTAGCTTTTCCACCGCTGCATCATACGTGACTTTATCCAACCACGACTCCATCAGTAACAGAGCCTTCAATGATTCTTCAATTTCAGCCACCAAGGCCTGCGCTGCAGCTTTTGCATCGGGTCCAAACACGTTTTGCATGTAATATTTTCCCAGCTCATCTCCCAGAAATGCCGTTGTCAATCGCACACAGAATTGGTCCCGCGGAAGCAGGGCTCCAGCACCTTGAATCTTTCCGTGAAATTCATGGCTCGCTCGGCGGAAGTATTCTCCCAGAATCGTTCCAAACGAGTCAATCAAATGAAAACTCATATAGTTCTTCAATTGTGGAAGCAGCGTCTCATCACTAAGCAATTCGTTCTGTGCCTCGAAAAAGTCTGGAGTGGCAATAATCGCATGAAGCATCGGGAATGGTTCCTGCTTATAGATACCATTCAAATATGCCATCACGAGCGGGTATCTCGTAGCAATCTCTGCAAATGTATATGCCGTATTGGTTGTCCACGGGTCCCTCAACGCCGCATTAGACAGTGAAATCTTGGCAAATGCAGTCTCAGTCTCCAACACTGCCTCTGCGTACTCACTGACATTGTGTCTATCTAGATCCCCCACTGCAAATAACTTGGTCACATAGTCCACATAAAGTGCAGCAAAAGCGTCCACCTTGTCCTCCTCCAAATAGTACTCTCTCGACGGTAGAGTGAGTCCACCTTGAGCTAACTGGAGGACGTTCGTACTTGGGTCCTTCGGATCTGCCCCCACAAAGACACTGAAGAAGGTACTGATTCCTAGGAATTGGTCCATTTCCCCTGCTAACTCCATCAATGCAAGAGTGGAGTTAACTTGGTGGACGTTTTCAATGAGGTGGGAGACAAATGCAACAGCATTAGCGTCCACCTCCTGGTCATTGAGACAAGAGTGGTACAACTGTCCAATTTGAGGTGGATTCTGGTCAAAAATCTTCTGAATAGTGTCCTTGTTGGTCTCGGAGACGACATAAAAGGACGAATCAATACTTGGACGGTCCGATGGGATTTCATGGGTCTTGAGCCACCCACCACATGCATACTCGTAAAAGTCCACACAAGGGTCCACCGAAGGGTCCTTGAACGTCTCCATTGCAGATAGAAACGCCACATCATCTGCGTCATCAATCACAGTTGTATCAAAAGATACAGTAACATTTAGCGGAATAGAGTTCTGATGGAAGAAACTCAAAACACTGAGACTCAAAGCTCCTGCCAGCACATACTGCCATACACTACGACGATGGGTAGTAGGGCGGGTAGGGAGCTGGTCATCACTGACGAGCAGCGGCGTGAACTCGTTCACACGAGGCATCGCTGCCAGATCCGATAGATCTTGATTGTTCGTAAATCAGTTTGGATCTCTATTCCTTAAAGTGCGACTTTAAGGTTAAAGTAACGCTAATTTTTCGCTAAAATAAAATAGAGTTGGAATTACAGTACCCAATCTGTATTTTAAAGTCGTGATGCTGCGATGGCGCGTGGCATTTAAGAGCTGCGAGCGAGGAAGATTGCGCTATTCAGTGGCTGTTCCTTATTCCAGTTCGACCCTATCGCGATTAGGAGGTGGTGGAAACGATTGTAGCCATGTTGAAAATGTGGAATTAGAGGTGGACAGACACTGGAAGACGATGGCTTGGGAGATGAAGATGTTGACTGGACTGAAGACATACAAGGAGAAGAATGGACATGTATTAGTGCCACAACCATTCACTGTGCCATCGGGTGATCCGAGCTGGCCACATGAAGTATGGGGGTATAGCCTCGGGAAGGGAGTGAACACTGTTCGAAATAAACTCCAAGCGGGTGAGTTGTCACCCGAAATGATGGAGGAACTGGAGACGATGGGGTTTGTGCAGAACGTGTCGCAATTTAAATGGGATCATAGTGTGCTGCCGAGTTTACGTCAATTCTACCAGGTGTACGGTCATACGGACGTTCCACAACGTTTTGTAGTACCAAAGGATGATGCGTGGCCGAAGTTGGCGTGGGGTAGACTACTAGGGGAAAATGTTCGTCACATGCGATTTGGAGCCTTATATGCTGAACAAATGACTGCGTCAAAAGAAGAGTTAGAGATGCTGAAGTTCTACTGTAATATTCCCGAACGTGAATGGACGGAGAAGATACTGCCTTCACTCCAAATGTATCGTCAGGAATACGGCCACTGTATTGTGAAAGAGAAATTTAAAGTCCCGAAGTCTCACCCGTGGCCGAAAGAGGCGTGGGGAATGTCACTTGGACGAATTGTAATTGACATTCGACATGGCAACGGGTACACGGATCAAGTTGCTCGCGACAAGGCTAGTTTAGAAATGATTGGTTTTGCTTGGGATCGCGACACTGCGGTTTGGAACGAAGGGATTATACCGTCTATCCAATTGTTTGTCGAAATGTTCAAACATAGCAAAATTCCGAGCACATTCGTTGTTCCAAGTGAAGATCCTTGGCCTAGAGCTGCATGGAAGATGGAATTAGGAAAGACAATGTATCGTATTCGGAGTGGGAGCTTTTTCAGCTTCTTCGGTCGTGATTTTGATGTCTTGGATGCGTTGGGAGTCAATTTGAAGTTGTCGCGTCGAGCGTGGGAGAACCACGTTGTTCCGTTGGTCGAAATCTACGCAACTCTGTATGGTGATGAAGAAATTCCTGTAGATTTCGTCATTCCGTCGGAAGCACCGTGGGATGAGAATATGTGGGGTGTACATTTAGGGCTCATTGTCGTCCGGAACTGGCATTTACAGTAGTGGAACGACATACCGGTAATAGTTGTGAATAAAACATGGTTTTTGCAGTTTAAGTTTCTATTTACGTATGCTAAACTGTCCTATTTAAAAATATCAGCTTGACTCTCCGCCATCTGTCATTACGGGACCTACGGCCACATCACTAAGGCACTATGCTGCTGTATGTGCTGCTCCTCGCTCTCTGTTTGGTCCCCGCCGTCTCCAGCCACAGTCCGAAGCTCCTTGAAGCTCTAGGAGACAACGTACCCGCTATGGAGCTCGTGAACGTGTCCCCCTTATCCGCCGAAGCCGCTAAAAACCGTATACTGTGTTGGATCAATACGTATCACGCTAATCACGAGAAACGGCTGCACTCTATCAAGCAAACATGGGGTCAAAAGTGCGATAAACTCTTATTTATGAGTGATATGGAAGATTTAAGTGTCCCAACTGTGCATATTGTGGCCCCACCATTGCACGAAATGCTGTGGCAGAAACATCGGGAGATCGTGCGCTTATTAGTGCGTGAATACAGTGATGAACACTTTGACTGGGTCTTTAAATGTGACGACGATACGTTTTTAATCATGGAAAACCTTAAAAATTACCTTAATTCAGCCGAGATTCGAGCGATTCCAGATGAAGAACCTACACTTTTGGGACATCGAATGACGTTGCAATGGTGGGAGATGCAGAGATTATTTGAACCGTTCGAAGATCATGACCCAGATCGTGTGGCAGCAATGCTCAAAGTGAAGGACGAGACGAGGAAAGATGGAGGACTGCTGTATACCCCTGGAGGAGGAGGGTATGCCATGAATTGGGCATATTTGAAGAAATTAGAAGCGGCTTTTGATGAACCCTATTGCTTACCGAATGAAGTGGTACCGGATGATTGGGCCATTTCATTCTGTATGCGGCATTTAGGGGTGACCCCGTTGGATACGAGAGATGGCAAGAAGAGAGAGAGATTTCATCAATATGACCCCAATGATCTGTATACGAGACCTTATGATGAAGAGGCATACGATCACAAGATTTTCACGTCGATTTATCAAGAGAACAATTGGTTTTCGGACCATTATGGCATTGGGTGGCAAAATGGAAAGAATTGCTGTGCACCGGATTCGATTAGCTTCCATTACGTCAAGCCACCACTGATGGAGCTGTTTTACGAGTACTATTACGGCGAAGGAGTGACAACCAAGACGTAGATCAGTGTCAGAAGCTACTATGGCTTCATAGAAGAGTTCATTTGTGCTTTGACTATTACTTCGAAGTATTTTTCATCTTCATGCTAGCTACAACTGTATGTATCACATCCGAGTATAATATCGATGTCACCTAACGTAGAGCGCAGGTAGAGACTCCCAAAAGCTAAACAATTGCTGGTTGCTTGGTCACAGTTGATGCTACCATGCTTCTCGAGGCCATCTATTGAATCCTGTAAAAATACCATCGAGAAATGAGTCTCAAAATCAGCCAAGACTGTATCCTTTACGGCTCACCGCTGCCTCAGTGATGATGTCGCTGGAATAGTTGGTTTGTCGAATAGACATCGATCCGTATTCAGATCGCATGTAATACATCCCAGCGAACGTCTGGGTCTATACACATACACAGACGTTAATTAAGCGAATAGTATGAAGTGTACATGCCTTTCAAGCCTTACAACTAATTGAACCGAGATTTTTCCTGACGCAGATTCAACATGGACTGTGCCACTTGCGGTGATTTCTTCAAGATCGATGCTACCCGATATGGTAGTGACTTCCAACCTCCCTGTGAAAGCTGAGTTACCCTGGATAGCAGTTCAAACATTGCGGTTAGATATCACCGCCGATTGTATAACATCCTAATATCTTGCAGTAATTCTTACATCGATCAGCAACTCAGTACCGTAGATATCACCTGTAGCGCTCTTCAAAGTGACCCAATTTGCCTGGATGTCTGCCACTGAAATCGATGCAGACGAGCTTTTGGCTTGGATGTGACTTCTTCCAGTATTAACAGAGCTAGATACCACACAGAATAAAAGTAATTAGTTGTTGTTCCCGTCGATAAGGAGAGTGCTACAACACTGTACCTGTGAACGTCCGACAACGTTAAGCTGCTTGCTCCAGTTTCGACATCAAGATCACTTTGAGAGAGTACGACATTCGACAAACTAACGAGGCCAAGAGCAGAATACACTCTAGCCGGGTATTCTGTTGTCGATGAGGTGCTCGCGTCGATTATCACACTGTCAACAGTAATATCACCCGATGTAGACTGCAGTAGTAGACCGCCTCCCTGAATTCCCACATTGGAACACAAAATACTTGACTGCATGGTCGTGATAGTAAGTCCTTGGAATGACATCGTGTCCGATCCGTTTACTACAACAGATGTGTTGCTGTTCACGATAAGAGTTCGAATCGGTTCTTGTGGAACTACAATTTCCATCATTGATCGCTATGACAAAACCAACAAGTAGTATGAGTACACATCTCTAGGATTTTCAATGAACGACTGAGTACCTGGCATGACCCGTCAAGCCACAGGAAGTGATTCGTATCCATCGGCCACACATTGACTTTGGTCGTACCATTCTTGGTTTGCTTCTTGTACATATTGGTCGCCGCAACCGATGCATCCTGCAGCAAATATTAAAGCAAAACCTCGTAAAATGCCCAACAAAACGTCAACGCATAGGCTTGTCACGTACATCTGACGCATAAAATTCGATGTCAACACTACCCATTGTAGAGTTGACAGCTGAAACAACAATTTCTCCACGAGAAAATGAGTTTTCGACATGAATAGTGCTTGTTGTTGCTTCTTCTGTTGAATTCATCAAAGGAAAATTGGCTGACGTAATGTGATTGCCGATACTGCTGCACTTTGCTGCGAAAATTACGTTGGCACACATAACTGCTAGAATGAACGCTACTGCTAACGTCACGAGCACAATAACAATGCGCATAGCGATTCGCTGTCGCCTTGTGGACAATTCGAAATGCTTTATCCACTACAAAGTCACACGATATGATGAGCTTTCACAAGTTGGGTAAACTCTCATAACAAAGTATTTACCTGTTTGTGAAATGAAAGAGGGGAAGTTGCCTGTGCAACACTAACATTGTGACCTATTGGATCGAGACCCACTGCAGTCTGCTGAAGGTCTTTCATGCTGCGTTTCACTTGAGCAAGTTGGTGCTTCCAGGATGAGGAATGACGCATCAATGTTAAGCTCATGGCTGCTTCAGATAAAACAAAGAGTCCTGAAAGAAGACCCACATAAGCAACGATGTTCAAGTTGGAGCGCATGACTGCTGCGAATCGATCACGGTCGTACGCTACTTGTGACGTTGGGGGTAAAAGGATGCGGATTTTTTCCCAGTTGGCGAGGATGTTGTCCTCTACAAAGCTTCGTCCAGCAAAACAAGTGATGGCTAACACAACGGAGCACGCTCCGATAAGCGCTGAAATCATGTAACAAACCGAAAGCAGTCGACGATATTCGAAGTTGCCCCCAATAAATGCAAGCAATGCCACTACTAGTAAGAGAACACCACTAGCAAAAATTGCAAGTCCTGCGTATGGCGCCGAGGCAAGTGTTCCAGTATCGACAACGTAATTACCACCAAGAATGAGAAAGAGAGATAGCGGGAACATGATCACACTGAAAATCTGCACCCGAAATTCGATGTTAGTTCTGATAAGTTCATGAACAACCAAACAAACAGCGCACCTGTAAGAAAGCTATTGCAGCACGTCGTTCACCCACCAATCGACGTAGAAACAAACTAAAAAATAAGTGAGCGATTGCGTTCGCAACGAGCACTCCTGCTGCACACTCAAGAAATATCTTTGTATCGGAGAGAAGCTATTCATGAGTAAAAGTAAGCAAGAGGATTCTGGAACAAAAGTGCCACTTGCAAGACCACCTTCTCTCGCTTTTCGACGTCGCGCAATACTAGAGTCTTATCGAGAAAAGCTGCAACCTCCAGTTCAACATCTGAAGTGAACAAAATACATAAACCTCCGAGAAGTGCAAAACCAAAACACGATCCGATCGCAGCCATGAAGCTGGCGACTGCCGCAGGTGTCGATCGACATACTCCCTGTCAAATATGCATTTATATCAGTGTCACCTTGAAGCATTTCCGAAATGGTTAAACTACGGACTCACCAGAACTCCGGATAGAATACTCGTTATACCTACCAGGCAACTCAACAACAAGGTCGTGCGATGAAGAGAAGCTAACGCATACAGCACAAAGAGTGCAGCGGTGCTTAAAACTGCAAACAGAAGAAGCAAACCGCTAATGCATCTAGTTTTGCTGGTGAAAGGTGGTGGTGCCAAAACATCGCGAGGCATGGAAGTATGGTGTAGATTGTCTTTTGTGCAAGCAGGAACAACACAAAAGCGGCTTGAAGTAGGAATACTGTCGTTCCGACATACTCGTGCGTTTCACGAAGTTGACACGGGACATGGTGACATCGTTATTTTGGTTTCCCACCTCTTGTGCTACAAAACTGTTCATCCGGCTCGGAAGCAGTCCAGCATGACGGATTGGTACGTGGAAAATCTCTATCTTCTCGCTATCATCTTCGGATGCAGTCCCGTGTTTTTCATTTTGTCCTTCATCGTACTCAACGCGCGAGTACGACGAAAATTCATCATCGGTGCAGCAGCTGAGAACCGAAAGACGTCTGACACACCTGAAGTGGCGATGATCAAAGCTCACACACGAATGGTTCGGTTTCTCTCGGTGGTCGGTCTTCTTCTTCAAGCCGTGTTGCTGATCAAAATCACAAGACTTTCATCTACCAGCTCTACTTACTCTCTTGCTCTTATCCGGCCAGTGATCAACTTGTGTGCGTTCGTATGGGGTTCATGACCAACACACACGCAGCATTTCGTCTCGCTTATATGGCAATGATCGGCCACATCATTGTATTCGACACACTCGCCGAGGTGTCGTTCGCTATGGTCATCAATTGTATGCAATTGGAAGGCTTGAATTGCGGCGATGCGATAGTGCGTTATCCTCTCTTTACCCACTCTCCAGCTACTAAAACATCGCGAACTCTGCAGTCTCTCCTAAGTCCATTGGTAGCTCTCGAAACTGCATATCTCTGTGTATCCATCGGTTTTTGTTCATCACGCTATTCCGCTCGGCGTCTGTCACTCTCCGTCCAACTTTCAACCTCCGTGCTGCACTACTCGCCTCCGTTCATCCTTCTCCGTCGTCACAAATGAAACGTGTCTAACTCAAACAAGTTGAATATTTTACAAAAGTCAGTGTCTAAACGACTTAAGAGCTGACGTTCCAGGCATCATCGGTAAGGACTGCAGTACATCCTGCACCACCCATAGGGCGCCGTCGTGAAGAGTGAAGCAGGGTACACAGCTGCACCCCACGCTGGATGGACGAGAATCTTGCACATTCCAGCACTTAGACAGCGATA